>VMDR010000806.1:0-173631 GCA_007922815.1 Macrotus californicus
TTGGTTGTGCGAGGAGGCACAGTGTGTCTACCTACGCCTCCATCTTGGCCGGAAGTCCTATACTCCGACTTATTAAGGCTGATCAGCTATCTTCACTGCTGAATGTCCAATCTGCCATTTACAGGGGCCAGTAATGAGTCCTTGATATGGCACCATCTCTCAAGGAGAAAAATTGTCCACCTGGAGTCAAGTTGTCAAGCTATCTTGGATCCCTTTCACATTCCCAGTCCTGCTTCCTTTTCTTCTGTTGACAAGTACTGATTCCTAGGGCACTCCTTAATAAACATCTTATACACTGATCTTCATCTGAGGGTCTGTTTCCCAGCCTATGATAAGTGTCTACAAACCATCAGGTTCCATTGCAGTGACTTACACTTGTCATCTCTGTTATTCTTCACAACATCCTGTGAGATGTTTTGAGTGGTAGCTACTTTTAAGAGTTAGGGCAAGGAGCCTTAGAGGTTAATTAACTTGTCCAGGTTTCTATCACTTTCAGGTGTGATAGAACTAACTTCAAAGGCCATGTCTAGGATATCTACCATGTTAGCTACAGCTGTTGTAGGAAAAAAGAAAAAGACACTAATGTTCATTTCATAACATAGACTAGACATTGTGCTAGGCACTTGTACCTACACATTATTCAATTTTCACAGCAAGCCAATTAGAGAGTATTATCCACCACTTTTACACACATACAAAACCAAGGCTAAGGAACTTGCACAGGGTAAGAGGCAAAGTTGGTTCTGGCATCTAGGCCTGCCTGATTCCAAAGGCAATGCATTCCTCTCTTGGTCAAGCTACTTCACCCAAGACGGAGAGCCACTTGGAGAACACAAGAGAATGGAAGCCCTGAGGCACACATTTGCCTAGAAACAGCCCAAACTATGCAATATTTATTGAAATATCTACCATAGAGACAGGTCAAAGGAGTCTTCCACCAGCCTTCTAAGCCCTGTGGTCACCTATAATTACAATGCTTATACAATTTTTTATATGAAGCAGGACATTCTCAAGTATCATGGGACATTAGGCATAAATCAGACTGGCCATGGAGAAACAGAGTAATTTTCACCTGACTATTGGGATAAACTGTTATGGCTCTTAGGTACCATTCTTAGTTCATACTTAGCTGGTGCCTCAAACCAAGCCACATTGTAAGTTGGGTCTTAAGAGACAGTGCTTCAGTGATTCTCTAAATGGCCCTTGCTTTAATGCATTTAGTTTTCCTGAGCAAATTCAACCATGATTCTGGCCTGTTAATCACACAGACTCTCAAGTTCCACTCTGATATAAATACTATGCATTTCCGACTTGTGGAATTGTTCTCCTTTAATTAAATGAAGGGGGGAGGTGTAGCTATTTTCAACTCTCTGTACAAATTACTACCCAGTAGAAACTGCATAATGTATTTTAAGTAGTACTTATTCTATTTATTGTACCATCTATTGATGTGTGTTGGATTTGTTCTATTTTGGAGGTACTGCCATGGTAACTGGGCTCCTGACAAAGGCCTGTGTCAGAGCAGAACTTGAACATGCAGAACTTAAAGATAAGTGATGAAATAAAGAATCAGCCTCAGTAGGCTCAGAAATAACAATTTGGAGAATTGTGCTTTGCTCCTGGCTGTATTTGTCCGTGAAGTTGGGAAGTCCTGAGAGGCAGCTCATGGAATTTATTGAACATTGACTGGTCCTGAGCAAAATGATAGAAGAAAGGCTATTTTCACAGTCTTTTAGCTCCCTTGTCAATATCTGTGGCTCTGCCTCTTGTTCCATTTTGACCTGTGGGTTAGGATCACAGCTCTAGGCAGAACCTTCAAGCTGGTGTTCAATCTACAGAGAAGCAAGCTTTAGAGGACTGGCCTTGAGTCCACAGTCCTAAGATATAGCCCCTGGCTCTGCCCTGACTAGCAGATAATCTTCCCTGAACTGGCATTCCATTTCACACCTACACACTTGGATGCCCTTGGGGGGCTTGGGATCTCTAACTTCACGTTCCTCTTGAAACTGGTGGTAGGAGAGGCAGGGAGAGGTCCTGACGAGTCACCCTTTTCTGTGGAACTAGCAGATTCCAGTGTTCCTGCAGGGAGTGGGTACCTAAGCTATGTTTATTTTCTATAGTTCATGTCTGCAGGGACTGAGGACACCATGAGGAAGCCCACAAGAGCAAGACTTTTCCTGAAGTCTTGTCACCTCTATTCAATTTCTCACTTCTAGGGTGTAACTGATAAACACAGCAGTGACTAGGTCCTGCTTTTCCTTCTTCATCTCTTCCCCCAACCTCCCTCCCCTTCACAGAATCCCTCATCTCTTCAGCCCAGGCTCCATTCAGCTACTGAGTCAGGCCCAGGAGTGCAAAGGAGCTCATGTGCCCATGAGTGGCTATGGGTCCTTCCATAGAAGTTATCCTGGGACTCAGAGGCAGCATGAGGATTGTTATTCTTTTCCTCCTTTTCTAGTAGAGTTTTAGAGCTAAATTGTTCAGGCTTGAATTCCATCAAAAAGCAAGATGGCCATGATCTCTCAGGAACTTGCTCAGAAGGACTACGAATAAAGGTCCTGGCAAAGGCTCTGTATGGTTAGCCATGGGCCCCAGAGAGGAGGCTGATAGAAATGGTATCATCTGTGCAAACTTCCTGACACAAGGAGCAGTGAACTGAGGCACAGATGGGAAGAGGAGAGGAAATGGAGAGATTTCCCTGTTTATTAGAAAAAACAGCTTCTTACTTGGCCGACATAAAATTTGGAAGATTAGCTAAGAATCCCAGCTCCTCATCTTAGCCATCATTTTCTACACCCAATATTTGAGAAGTGGCTATAAACTTAGTACGGAAGACAGGCTTAATGCCCCGTCCTGTTCTTTCCATCAATGCTCCTGCAACAAAGGACTCTGTGTCCCACCTTGTGGTCTTTGGCAATCCCCCACAAAATTATTTCAGTCCTTGGCATTCTTACTGGCCCTCCCTCATCCTCAAGCCTTAGCCAGAAGCCTTGACCCTCTGAGGGCTTCCAAAGTTGAGGGGCCACTGGGTCAGAAGTAACAGATGTGGGTCTTGGATTTAGAACAGACCCAGCTCTTCTCAATTCTCTCATCCTTTCAGTTTTCTTTTATTGATAATGGAAATCCCACATCTCTCTCTGATCCTACCTCTATTTCCCTTCCCCTCTCCCATAAACAATAGAAACAACTGTTTTGCCACTCAACAGCCTTCTCTCTTGGGATCTGGGGTATTTCCAGTTAAGGGGGTCAGCTATCATGCTAGTCATACTTTCCTCCCTCATTTAATCAATTCTTATTCAAGAACATCCAATATATTCTTTGTCAATGACACGTTTTTTTGTGGAGGTGTTGAGACAACAGGTGTGGAAATCTGCTCTAGCTAGAGTCTTTTTTAGGTTAAAAAGAAAGCTGAATAAGATGTCCAGTGACTGTAATCTTTGATTTTTCTAGAGGGCAGAGATCAAAATTTGGAAAAAGAAAAAGAAGAAGAGTGCTTGAATCTCCACATCTGGGGTGAATAAATGTAACGGCAAGAGAGGGCATGGAGGAAACAGGGGACTGGACACATTCCTAAGAAACCAAGGGAGGAAGACCAAGTTGGGGCTCTGTATTTTTAGAACACTTCCGGCCTGTTAAAGCTTGAGATGTTAATTATAGGACCTGTGGATGTCAGCAGAGATCTTTTAAAAGAATAACTTAAGTGCCTAAAATCCCCCAAGAGCCGCTTTTAGAAATGGCCGTCAAAGACAACAAAAGCGAAATGCGCAAATGCCTTCTTCTACGCAGGGTGGTGCTGGGCAACCAGCTCCCTTTCCAGCCTCCCCCCACGCTGTTGCTAGGAGACGGAAGGGCTATACTTCCATCATCTCCATACTTGCTAGGAGATTGAGTAATTGGTCTCTGGATGTGCGTGTGCTGCTTCTCAAAATATCTCCTTAAAAAGACGTGAGAGGGATGCAGAGACAGTCAGTAGGATGATGGAGGGTGGACACTTCCCAAGAGGACAGTGGGTTCCAAGAGCCAAGATTGAAGCTGGGAGGTGGGGAGGGGCCCACATGTGGGACAGAAATGGGGAGCTGTTTACAAAGCTTTCCCAGATTTTTTTTCCGGTTCTGCTATTGGGGACTGAGCTCCTAAGTGAAATCTGGAAATTGGAGATAACTAAAATAGGTGAAGCAATGTGGTTTGGTTTTTCATTCTTACTATTGAGACACAGCAAAACTAGGAGAAATATTTTAATTTTATTTTGTAGATACTTAAAATGTAAATGCATACCCTTTATGGTGTTTGATTATAGGTATTGAAGCCTGTTTTGTGGGGAAGGGGACTCATACCCACATGCACACAGGCCCACACACCCTTGTGCACACACACAGTTCACTGTGATGACAAGGCTTGCTTCAGCTGCAGTAGTAGGTCAAAGAAATAGAATATGAAGTCCCACAGCTGCAAGGTCTCTGGAAATTAGGACACCTGAGGGTGAGGGTCAGCACTGCCTCTAACAGTGGCATAAATCTTCTGAATTTTCTGTGCCTCAGTTTCTTCCTTTGTAGCCCAACAGGCTGAGCCTCCCCAAGGCATGCTCCAAATCTCCAACTTTATTAGAGCGCAACATCTATTCCCACCCTCTCCTCCTAGCTAAGGAAGAATGTCATATTGTGTCTCTGTGGAGGTGTTCAATTCTTTCTCTTAATTAATGGGGAAAATCCAATTGATTCCTGAATTTTCAATTACCTATTGCTGGAAGAATAGATTTGTGAGTGGAAAAACTGACTTAAATTTTATTATTTTCTTTTTTATCATGCCTTTCATATAATACTTAACATGTCCAAATTTCAATTTTCATAGTATCACTTTTTTAAAAACTAAGGAAGGAGAGTAGAAGGAGGTAGGGGTGATGCTCTATTGACACTATATTCTGATCTTATAAATGAGAACTAAGACTCTGGGGAGTTTTCCTTAAAGCCACTGGCCAGATGATTGTGTTCTAATTAGAATGTAGGAATTAGGAGACTCACTTTCTGGTTCTGACTGATCCCTAACTCATGGGACCATGACCAGACCTGTAGCTGTAAAATTGGGGTTGGAAGAGCCTGTGCTCCAGTCTTCATAGGAATGCTAGGAAAAAAGGCCATGATAAATGTAAATACACTTTGGAATATAGAAATGGTGCACAGAATGTTCTGCATTCTTTTCACTGTGTGCCTGAGAAATTTATTCATTTACTCAGCGAGTGTCTTCTGAGATGCTGCTGCCACTAGGCCCTCGTTAGACCTTCATTCACGTGGCATAGACACATGGTCAGTGTTATCCACTGTCCATCCTGTCCCGCAGTTCCAGGGAGAATGACTCCCCACTACTACAGATAACTGAATTGTCAGTGATTGCACCCCCTGGATCCTAGACATTCTCCTAGGCTGAACCTTTGCACGGTGTGAAAAATGCTCCAAAATCACTCCCATGAGTGTCTGTCTTATTTTGTTCTCAAATACTCCCAGTGACACAAACCTCAGACATTTACTTCCTGTGTTAATGAATTCCAGTGCCTAATCATTGTACAAACAGATGTTCCTTAGGAAAAACAAATAAAATTATGGCTATCTTTAGGTTAGCAAACACCCCCACTGTTGGCTGAGTAGACAAATAAGCAGTGTCTTCACCTTTTTTTCTCTCTCATCAGAGATGGGAAAGCTTACTATCCTGTAGAAGGCCCTAACTCCCTCCTCTTCCTTGTTTTTAATAATACCCAGGGAGATTTTGGATGGACCTCAGACACAAGAGCAGTGAGAATCTCTATTAGTTGTCTTGATACCACTGATAAATTGTTTTTCCTGGAGAAGAGGAGACACACCACACTTTTAATCTCTCTGATCACTTAAAAAGTTTACTTTCTCCTTGTGCTGTGAATGACTTGCATCCTGGAGAACAGGCGGGTAAAAGTGAGCTGATGCAACTAAAGAGTAACCAGGGGATTGTGGACCAGGCACTAGCTTCACCAGACAGAGCTGGGTTCCTTGCCCTTTCTCCTGAGTATCCTTGGGCAAGCGTCCAGAGTTTTCTGTAGAAGGATGAATTTGGGAGGAAGACCACAAGGAAGTCATAAAGTGATGCCAAGTTATAATGAATAAGAGTTATTCTGTGCACTCCCAGGAGATCTAAGCCCGTGAGAGGCATTTGTTGGTTCAGCACCAGGAAGTGCTTGCTAAGGAAGCTTTGTAGAAAGGCAAATAGACTGGAGCTGGGGATTTTGAGAGCAGGAGGAGGTGTTCAGATACATTCCCTCTCACTAGTACTAGGCCCTCAAGAAGAAGGTAGAAAGGACTGCCCTCTATGGCCCTTCCAACCTGTGAATCTATGACACTGTAGGAGATCCAAGAGAACCAGTCTAACCATACCCACCCTCTACTCCAAAGCTAGGAAGGGCACTATTTGTCTCCAAAAAGTTCTATTCTAAAACTTAGAAAGTATTAATAACTCTTTAAAGTGTTTTTTGGAAGTCCACTATACAAAAGTTCCCTGGTCAGATTGAATTGAACAAAATAACCATCATCCTAGAGATACCACAGAATTATTTTTATGCATTTTCATTTGGAATAACTGCTCCATTTCCAGCAAACATAGAGGGAGGTCCTCTCCAAGGGATTCTTTTTAAAAAAAGTCCTCACTGATGAAATGTTTATTGATTTGAGAGAGAGAGAGAGAGAGAGAGAGAGAGAGAGAGACATCAATGTGAGAGAGCAACATTGATTGGCTGCCTCCCATATGCACCCCAACTAGGGATTGAACCTGCAACCTTTTGGAGTATGAGATGATGTTCCAACCAACTAAGCCACCCAGCTAGGGCTCTTCAAGGAACTTTCAATATTTCTGAAGATATGGATTCTTTTTTTACCACCATGATAACTCAGTTGTCCATTTGAAAATAAAAACCTAACCATTCTTATTTTCAGTCCTGGTAGTCTTGCTTCTTCTGGAGGCTTGTGTGGGGTCCCTAAACTAAGTGAGGAAGAAAAATAACTCTCCTTTCATTTGGGAACATTTGAAGTCATTTATACTAATAATTTAACTTATGATTTTAAAGCACAATGTAGCTCAGCTGAACCTGGAGAAAAAGCCCATATTAGAGAGTTTATAAATAAGTAATATAAGGCTTAGGACAGTTAAAATGATTTGTGTATGGTTACACCCTGTTTCTAAGCATCAGTCTACCATAGCTCCCTGCCTAGTTTCTTGACTCCCTAAGCTCCTTAACATCACCCATCTATTCATTCATCCATTCACTCATTCAAAAATAATTGACACCTATGTGTCATGCTAGAAGTCATCAGAGACAGGGAACCAAAAATACTAAAATCTCTGTCTGTATAAAACATAGTATTTATATACTAATTAGAAAATGGCCCCCAAAATTAATAAACAAAATTACAATATTGTCATGCAAAAAGGGCAGATGACTAGATATACATACAGCAGACCTGCTGGAATATCGTGATTTGGAGTAAAACTCACGGTGACAGAATCAGTACCTGGTATGTGTGGTCCCAGTTCAGTTGCCCATCTGAATGCACAGATCTATCTGGTAGGGCTGAATTTAGTCTCCTGAAGAAGGATCCTGACCTTGGGGCTTGGGGCTTGGGGCTTATAAACTGCATGATTAAGGAAGTAACAGCCCCTCTCCTTCAGTGATCTAGAGCTAGCATTTAACAACAATATGGCTGAACTTCGCCTTCGAGGTATCCTGCCAGCTCAGTTTCATGGTCACGGACTAAGTCCAAGATCTGTGTTTGCTCTCCATGTTATATCAGGCTAGCAGCAGGATGACCCTTATCAGAACCCATGGCTGGAGAATCACCAGCTGCTCTGGCATAACAGGGAGTTGAAGTCCCAGCCTTTTCATTGATAGCGACTGATTGATTGATTGCCTTAATAATTGGGCCATAAATGGTTTCCATGAACTTTGTAGGAAAATTATTTTCTGTGAGAACATGCAGTTTACTACTGGACTCCTTGATTACTGATGATTTATTTTTCATATCTATCTAGTGCTCTCATTCTTGTACTAAAGTTCAAGGCCCTTCTCTGTCTGGCCCATTCTCTGCTGAGTCAAGTCCCAGGTCTAGCACCACATATTGCTACTTGGATGATTGAAATTCTGGGACCAAGCCTTATCGTCCCATAGAACAATATTTCTCTACCCCAGCAGTGCATTAAAAACACCTAGAGAATCCCCTTCCCCCTAAAATGTCTATGTATTGCCCCCACCTCAGATGAGTAGAAACTAATTTTTTCAGGGTGAAGCTTTGGCTTCTACATTTCTCAAAGTTGTCCATGTGATTCTGATCCACAACAAATGAGAAGAACTGCTCTAATATTCACCTTGCCACAAAACCAAGACTGTGTAAAGAGAACCATCATCTCAAATTAAGACAGAAGTTTTTAGGATTTCCAGGGAGAATGGAAGACTGAATGGGTGCACAAAGCCTCCCATCTTGTTTTGAACACATAAAAATGCTTGATAAAATATAACAAAACAGAAAAAAGAAAAATCTCCATGAACCCAATGAAACTAAAAGTCAATTTAAGGTCTTGGGAGTAAAGCTTTGTGACCCATCTGGAGAACAGACAGTCAAAATACCTAGTGGGTTGGGCATCAGGGAGGTGTGGGGTTGGGGGCATGGCTGTGTTGTATTATAAGACGTGTGTCCAAGATGCAGGACCCTCATCTCTGGCACCAGAGCTACTGGATTGAGCTGGACAGTAAATTAGAAACACTTCTCATATTTCTTGGGTATCAATGAGACCTGGGATCCATGGGTTACCCTAGGAAAAGGAGACACATCCAGTAATTGCTGAGATTGATTTTGTCCCTGAAGGTTGTAGATTTGCGTTAAACAGCATGATTTAAAGGAAATGAAAGGAGCATTTTCCACACTTTTGTTGGTATCTACAAATCCTTATCTATCATAAGAGAAAAGGCTTTACCTGTCCATAGGGAGGTATTATATTGTCTGTGTAGCAACTGACTTTAAATCAGTGTGTACAATGTGATGTGTGTGTGCAAGTTAAATCTAGCTTGTACACTAGAAATGACTAGATATCATGACATATGTAAAGACATATAGGTATTATATAGATGACATGTGCACTGCCCAGGTGAGAAGTGACTTAAGTAGTTAACTGTACATAAAATACTGTTACCAAAACTAGAGGGTTTGTTAGTTAGCATAAGGGATATTATAAATTGTCTGTGTGTGCAAAATGACTCTGAGAATTGAAGATTTAGTAGAACTATTGTACAAGCCCCGTTATTCCTGCATGAAGGCAGCAGAAGACTCTAGTAAGCCCAGCTCCCTAATGCCAGGAGCACAGTTTTCAGTGACCAGAGCTCCCTGGGTCTTCTGTTGTCCCTTTCTGTCACCTGTTGTGAACAGAGGCCAGGCTGGTCCTGCCATTAGTACATCACTGCATCTGCCTTTGGGTTTAACTTCCATACAAGGGCAGGGAGGGGAAGTTCCCTGGACTACATAGCAGGGGTATAGCCTTGAAAATAAATTATTGCTTGTTTGGGTGAATTTGGTCTGAATCCTGCAGTCTTTATAAAACACCACCAGTAGATGGAAGGGGAAAGGAATGGGATGTTTAGCTCTCATATAGCTCCAATCATGGGAGCCTACCAAAGAACCTGACACTGTGGAAATGGCCAAATTTCTAGAGATCTTATTGCAAGAGAGGTGTTCTAACATTACCCCAAGCCTTGGACCACCACTTCTAGGCAGCTGCCTCCACCTGCAGGCTCACCCTCCCCTAGACTGATGGTGGCGGGGGATGGGGGGGATGGGATTAGGAGCAGTGGACTCTAGGAAAGCACTGAAAAGGGGCTTTCACTGAGCTTTGAACCTTAGTTTAGTGGTGGCCTAATTTTTATCTTTCCCTCATGACCAAAGTCTGACACTGCAGATTTAATTTCATAGAAAATTTCTAGTCCCCTTGAACTTTGAGTCTTGACATTAGCTCTTACTGATGAAATTATTTCTACAGGGCTGGGCTTTTGACCTGCTTTCGAACAGTCTCCAAGGGGCCTGCAGCCCAGACCCTAAACACCAACTCACATGGCCAGACCAAACCCCACTTGAGGGGCCTCACAATGCCAGCCAGGTGCCTGCCTTTCTGCCTGTTGCCTGGAGTGGAACCATTTGCTTTCTCCCATTTTGAGAACTAAATGAGTTCTTCCCTGGCAAACAGCAAGCATGTATTTACTGGTCAATTTCTTTTGACCTAACTTCTTGGTAAGTTCCTTAACTCTCGGTGCCTCAGTTTTCTCATCTGTAAACTGGGAGAACAATAGTACCTACTTCTCAGGGTCGAAGTAAGAGTTGGGTGAGTTAGCATACCGTAGTGGGTTGAACAGTGGCCTCTGAAAGGTATGCCCAGGTAGTATTCCTTGGAACCAGTAAATGTGATTTTATACAACTAAAGATGTAGGGATCTTGAGAGGAGGCACTTATCCTAGATTATCTGGGTATGCCCTAAATGAGGTCACAAGTGTCACTAGAAGAGATACACAGGAGAGGACATGTGAAGAGGAGGAGGCAGAGATTAGAACGATGTGACCACATGCCGAACAACAGCTGCAGCCACCAGAGGCTGGAACAGGCAAGGAACAGATTCTCTCTAAGTCTCCCCAGAACGTGTGGGCTTGTCAACACCTTAATTCAAACTTGTTGCCTCCAGTGCTGTGAGAGAATCCAATTCTGTTGTTTCAGGCCACCCAACTTGTGGTCATTTGTTACAGTAGCCACAGGACACTAACACACACACACCATCCTGGCATACAGTGAGCATTTGTGTTATTAGTCAATTTATTATAAGGGTAAGCGTGCCTGTTTTAATGAGGTTTCTAATCACAATGCTTCAGAAGTGTTCTCATCTAAGACTTCAGGCATCCTTAAGAATAAACATGAGTGTATCTGAGGGGAAGGATAGATTGGGTCTACAGACACAGTCAAGGGCTTGAGAAAACTTCAGTAATTTGGACTTTAAACTGATAACATTGTAATTGTACCAATAACAGGAATATAAAAAGATAGTCTGGTAAAAATTTGGGTCTTTAATAGCCCAAATAGGGTTATGGCTGACAAGGCATTTATTAGCGATTGAATTTTCATCTTTAATCCAGTTTCTTTGACTGGGAAGTGGGATATACACTTTGATCCCACAGGGACACATGGTCCTTGGAATCTAGATTTTTGGACAAGTTGTTTCCCTTCCACCCCTTACATAGCTTTGAATTCCTCAAATCTCTCCTGAGCTTTAACCTGGCCATATTTTTTTAACTCAAGGAAAACATACCTGCACTACTGAAGGGGAGTGGTGTTCATGAGTCAAAGTTCCCGAGGAGTTTGATTTGGAGAGTCCACTGCTGAATCTTATGTTCATGAAGCCTACACTGGAAGTGTTGCTGAGATGTCCCCTATGCCTCTCAAAGGTCAAGGGAAGAGGTCAGATGCTAGGAAATATAACTCGGCAATACTGAGAAATAGAAGGGTGGGTGGACCACTCTGATGGCAAGGAAGAGACAGACTAAGAGGCCCATTGAAGACCCTTATTTTGTCCTCCTTCACCTTTATGATTTTGGAAACACTGGCTAACAGAAAGGCCAAGGGACTGTGGCATTGTCAACTTCACTACTTCTGCTTGTGGATTATTCTGATTCTCAGCACTGACCCAACCCTAGAATGCCATGAGACCCAACATTTCCCTTGGCAGGTTTCTCAGGTCAGATCTCTCAGAAATCATGGTGATTCTCTTCTCCCTCTGCGCTGTCTAACCTAGTAGCCATGAGCCACATGTGGCTACTTAAATGTAGACTTATTGAAATTCAATAAAATTTAAAATTCAGTTCTTCAGTCACACTAGCCACATTTCAACTGCCAACTAGTCCCATGTGGCTAGTGGCTACCATACTGGATGGTACAGATTGACCATTTATATCATTGCAGAAAGTTCTACTGGACAGTGATGCTCTAGTTATCCAAGATATAAGTTGAAAGTATCAGGTTATGGAGGGATCAGCCAGGGAACTTGTACAGAACCCTATTCACTATCATTACCTTCGACTAATGAACACTGCAGGCATCTACAGTGATTATATCTAAAGTAAAAACAGACAGACAGACAGGAAAAAGGAGCACACCATGCCTTTTGAAAAGTCTATACATTTTTAAGTAATCATGTCATTTTTAGTCTCTCTTTTGGAGGATGTTATTTATTGTAAGACATCATTTTTATTAAATACACTGTAGTACAAGAGACTTCCCATGTCAGGTTGAGAGAAGCTGGTCACATGATTTACAAACAAAACTTTTTTATTTTTAAACACTGATATTCTGGTGTCACTTTGAAATCAGCCAAGATGCAGTGGGTCTTAGTAAAGCAATGGACCTCAAAACAGATTGCAAAACAGGAACCAGTAAGTATCAGCACAGAGACGTCACATTAAAAGAAAATAAAGCAAATAAGGAGTTCCAAATACCAGGTCACAATTTAAGGGGCAATATATCTTCAGAGAGATATTAAAATGTGTGTGTACATGTGTGTGTGTGTATGGCCCGGATATATACAAACATCTCTCTGTGTCCAGAAGCAAATGCAGAGAGAGTGTCCACATCTCTTGGCAGATTTGTAAGTGACAGGTAATGGTCAATGGCAGGGAGCAATATTTTACCATAATTTGGTCATTTGTCAAGAGATGGCATATTTAAATCCACATTTGATTCAAAGACCTTGCATTTAAAACATTTCCAGCGGTTTTGTACATTTTTAAAGCAATAGTAAGATATACAAGCTGCAAGATGTAGGCCTTTACATTTCATTTTATGTTCTCCATTTTTTTTTATTTTCCAGTTCAAACACATGAGTATTAGCAATTTTTATGATGCTTGCTCCGGTATGTTCAACATTCAGCCAACCTTCACTCAGGATCATTTTCATGAATGCACAGACCAAAGAAATAAAACAAACACAGACCTGGCCTAGAATGCATAGACTAAAAAAATGACATCCCATGTTTTCCCATTTCATCTCCTGAGACGTATGGTAAGATGGCAAAGTAGTTGCTTGGTTGCTGTTGTGAAATTCACAGTGTTTTGCCTGCAACACATATACACATACATATTTTTTTGCTTTGCTTTGTGTTTGTGATAAATGAAGCAAATAAATAAATAAATAAATAAATAAACAAATAAATAAAAAAAGAAGAGAAAGGGAAAAATTCAAAACCTAAAGATACTGAATAACCTTTGACTCGAGAAGTAGTGATTCATTCCAGCCTTAGCAACAAGGAAGTACTCTTCGTGTGCTGGCACATTTAACTACAAATCCTGCCCACCTCTAATTCTTCAGGATAACATTTGCTACCACAACCTTGGAATCTCTGTATTCCACAACGATGCATCATAAAGAAATTGCTTTAACTGCTCGTTTAGCCATCTGAGGAGTTGGATCACCAGCCATCCCTCTCATGAAATTTTCTGTAACAGTGATAAAGGGCCTAACCAAAGCTCAACCTTGGGAATAAAGGTCCTCCATTGGAAGGATAAAAAGAGAGAGAGAGAGTGAGAGCAAGAAAATTGAGGGTGTATATATGCAGTCATTTACCTTATTAGAGATACAATTTAATGCTGTTGGCATTATGGAAAGTCCAGTTTGCAAAAGGAAAGGGAAGAAAGGGAAGTCCATTTCTGACCAGGGGCTCCTTTTGTCATGGCTCTTTGCAAAGGACAACCTTGCACACTGTTGTTCGCACTCCCACTTGGATGTGGGAGTTCCTCAGTTTCTCACCTCACTGTCGGGTCTCAGACTTCTCCCCATCGGCCTTTGAGACACTAGGCTCCCAACATTCCTGCTTTCTTCTGGAATGCTTGAACTCCGAACACAGGTATAAAGGGGTCATAGTGGGACAAGATGACATAATACAAATGTGCAAAAAAGATGAAAAGGTATCCATTTTTCCTTTCCTGGACCTTTACATAAGGAGATCTAATTTGATTCACATTTTCCTTTGCAAGGAGCCAGAGAAAGGACTCAGTGTGGTGGGATGGCTTTGAGTCAGTTGTTTTGGGAAGCACATTGTCTTACCTAGGCCTTCCACCCATATAGTACTGCACAGAATGGAGAAGAGCAGTGTAGTCCTATCCACATGGAGAATGGAAGCATTAATGGCAAATGATGTTAAAAGTTTTGGTTATTTAGCAGATTTTAAGCAAATTATTCATACTGCACCCTACTTATCTCTAATGCTGTGTGCTTATAAATTTATACATAAGCACACAAACACACTACATATGTGTGTTTGTCTATGTATAAATCAAGTATTTATAACACACATAAATACATGAACATACCACAGGTAATGCTGATGTGAACACATATGTATAATATGAATTCTGATATAATCCTTTATAGCATAGTTCAAAATATTATCTAAATAAGCCTGATTATGACATTGGTTCAATGTATAAGTATTTAGCTGAAGCTATGAGCATGATTATATCTCAGCTGCCTGTCATCTCATGTGTTTCACTTTGTTCTTCTAACTTCATATCCTGGTTCATGAACTTCTTAGCATTTTTCTTTCCTGGATTGGAGTGTCTAGTAGACTGAATCATGACCTTCAGAGTCAGAACATTTGGGTTTAGTCCCAGTGGTGCCAGAAGCTAGCCTGGAGATTTCTAGCATGCCATTTAACTTCCTCAAGTCTCAATTTCCTTAACTATTAAAAAAATGAGAATAATTTGCTAACATCTGTGAAAATTGTTTGGGAAACTAGGAAACAATTTATTAATGAAAATGATTGCCAGAGTTGGGGCTAGAGAATCAGGTTTGTCACCACTATTTTTGTAGTTTTTACGGAATCTGATGGCAGGCCATATTCTGTGATCATCACATGTTAGTGAGGCTGCTCCTGGTCTGCAATGAGAACAGCACAAGAAGAGGAGATTGTGGAGGACCAGTGTGGGACATTTGAAGATGCTCTGTGGTTCATTCAACTACTTTAAAAGATCTGGTATTCTTTCAATGCAAGACATCGCTGAAATCAGTACATACTCTTGAGACAACGAAGGAAAAAATAATAATCAGCAATATAAATAACTACAAAGCTTTGCACTTGCATAGGACCTTTCATTCCAAGACCTTGAGGGACTTGTCAAAAGGTAAGGAGAGTTTTGTTTGTTTTTATTTTATTTTTTTGCTTTTTTTCTCCAGAAGAAAACAACACTGGAAGGGAATGGAATGCTCTCATCTTCTCATTTGCCTTAAACAAATCCTTGCTCTAAAACGGCACAGCCCTCCTCAGATGTGATGCTTTAGAGCACTGCCTCTTTGCTCTCTGTTACCGTGAAACAAAGAAGTCGCAGCGTCTTTCCCCAGAGCAGCTGGCCAGTCACTCCGAATGGCAGACCTGTGTAGGTTTTCAGGTCATTGCTGATGGAATCGAGAAAAATTTTGTACAAATCTGCCCCTTTTCGCTGCTTCACGGAGTGCCACAGTGTTTTAACAGTACCATGGGTCCTTAATAGGATATATACGTGCAGGTATATATCATGGAGATATGGCTTTCATTATATTATTATATGTATTCTGGAGGGTTTTTTTCACTGACAAAGAGAACAAACTCCACTCCCACGTCTCACAGGCCAGTGCAGAACCTGAAGGAACTGTACGGTTTGTCTGGTCCGACCCCCTTCACTTGACCGCAGATGCTAACGGATTTCCTCTTGTTCTCTGTGAATCGATATTTTTGTTTTGTTTTTTATTTTTTTGAGAACTGGCTTTCAAACCCTATAATGGAAAATAAGGTATTCCAGTGATTAAGGGCACAAGCAAAACCTAAACAGAGCAATTGCACCTTCAGAAACAAATATGAAATAAAATGATTTAAGATGAATTAAAATCACTCCCTTTCAATCTGGCTTGTGTTATAAAGATATCAAGTTAGCAAAATTCCCCTCACAGAGGGTAGCAAGTTTTCTTGAGGAACAGAAGTATTTTTCTTCCTTGGTGTAACTGATCATCCGAATAACTGTAAATTTTTATTTAAATTTACAACCTCATTTCACAAAACCTGTGACTGTGCCCAGAAGCACACCTCCAAAGCTTGGTCTGGGCATAGCTTCCCATTGGCATGCTGTGCCTAACTTTTTTATTTTACTTCTTTTAATGGAGTGAAGAAAACAAAACAGCACACTGACTGTGGAGTACACTGGGAATGAAACCACTCTCCCAACCAGAGCCCAGAACAAGGACTTGGCCTGTGTACACTGAACATCAATGCATAAGATATCCCCAGTGATGAGGTTTCCTTTCCCTCGGGGACTGACTTTGCCTTTTCCACAGTCCCATAGTCCCACAGTCTCATAGTGGGTTCGACGTGCATGAGGACAGCCAGGCTTCAGGGTCCATATTCGTTAAAACCTATCACCACCCTACAGCCCAGAGACATTGATACTTGGCTAATGAACTCCATCAGCTTCCCCTAATTATATAAGTTCTACCTCTTATAAATCTGTTCTACATATCAGGGGCACAATGTCTGGAACAGTAGTTTCTGCACACAAGGTATTAATTGACGAAGACCATGCACAATTTTGCTTGCACAGTTAAAAGGACAGGTGGGTGGTGGTAGGGGTTGGAGGGAAGTGCTATCTGAAAAGTTCAGTATAAGAGAAGCTTGTCTCTAAATGTATAGCTTGTCCTATCTTTTCCAAGTGCTTGGCTTTCCTACCCAACCCTGAAATGATCTCTGGACAAGAATCCACCTATTTGTAACAGAACTTGACAAAGGATCATTGGATAACACTTGGAAAACAACCCAGTGCTATGACCGTGATCTACAAAGACAAGACTGTCTGAGCATGTGACATACCATCTTGTGTCTCACGGAAGCCATCTTTTCTTTCTATTATACTCTAGAGTTTCTGGTGATGGGAAATGAATAGTCCATGCCACAGAGTTCAACAGTCTTTTTACTCCTCAGAACGATCCTCAAGGGAAGGTGCCAAATACATTCCTCCCAGCTAACAGTTGCTGGTTTTTTCCTAAGCAGGGACTGACGCCAGCTGATCCCAGTGGTTGTCTTTGTTCCTCTCATATTGCCGTTTATAATAAATCTTCTTTCTCTCTGGTTTTAATCTCTCATAATTAAAGGGCTTCCCAGATTGAACACAAGTTTTCCTTTTTCATACACAGGCTTAAGCCATCCAAAAACAATAAGAACAGTAATAATAGTAAATAATTAGAGGTGAATCCATAGAAACTCTCGATGTCTGTACAGCAGAAGTGACAGAGTGTAAGTCAAATATTGGTTTTCCCTTTTTTTATCCACATCAAAGGCAGGAATACAACAAGGCATTGTTAGTTGTGGTGGGCAAACTGGAGTGTCTGCTGATATAACAAATTAGGTTTGTTAAGGCCTTTGTCTATGCAGAGTTAAGAGTAATGCAGAAGCCAGATTGATTAAAAAGAAAGGGTACGAACTATGAAGCAGGGAAGACAAAAAAAAAAAAAGAAACAAACAAAAAGAGAACAAAAACTAGAGAACAAACCCAGGGAGATGGAAAGAGAGAAAGAGATAATGCCAAAAAGGAGTCCATACTGTGTCTACGGATGGAGAAGTACACATTGCTTCCCTCTGAAAGCTTCTTGGTGTCTTTGTTGTTAATACTGTCAGAGTAGAGAACAGCAGATTGATGGCATCCAGCAGCAGTTAAAAGACGTTCGCTCTCTCGGCTCATCTGAGGAGGTGCTTTGGGAAGGATTGGTCTGCAGGAAAGGGCCCTAGCCTAGAATATCCAGATAGACCGGAGATGCCTTGGCCAAGTTCTGAAGGAGGGTATAGATGCCCTTGATGTTCTTCCTCATGTGGGGCTCTCGCTGCCAACACCCCAGCATCAACTCATAGACTTCCTGGGGGCACGTTCGAGGTCGCTGCAAGACTCGGCCCTGAGTGATGCATTCTATCACCTGGATGGAGATCAAAGATGGGATCAGACAAGGGGAAAAACAATACAGGTAAAATAAATGTCAGTGCAAAGAGAGGGTTGCTTTAAAGAAACCCACTCAATGTTTATTTTTTTCAGAAAGAAAAGAGCCATTATTATAGTTTTGTATATTTTGTTTAACTGTATTACACCCATTTTTCAAGCATGCTGATTTCACCAGACTAGTGGAGAAAATTTGCCTCTATCAGTGATCCCAAACCTCACCCTAGAATTCCAATGTGTTTTAGTTTTACCAGCTTGAGATGGAACCTAGGTCATCTCTATGTCAGGGTGTTGACTGATGAGGGACCCCCAGAGTATAGAAATGAGTGTTCATTTTGGATAATGAATTTGGGTAAAAGACAGACTTGGACCTTAAGAAGATGTGAGGTGCTTCACCACGAACCTATACCTACAATATAGACATATTTGCAGAAGGATTAGAATAGGAAAACAAAAAGACGTTTTCACTAAAAGTGCATGGTGTAGTGAAATGTGCAAAAAGGAAGGAAACTTGAGACCTTATTGGAATAATACACAAAAGCTAGCTGTGCTCTGAGGGTGCTAGAATGTCACATATGTTATTAATTTGCTAGATGAGCAGCACACAGTGATTCCTCTGTCCCATCACCAGAGGATGCCAAGTGTGTCAGCAAACACTGCTTTCCCTAACTCTTAAATTTTGAGAGTGACTCTACTTTGGCCATGGCATTTAGGTACATAGCCGGCCATTGGGGAAGTGCTGTGCCCAACAAAACCATGTTAGATCATGTCCTAACTTCCAGCCAAGGGTCACCTCTTGGAGTCAGCCCTTTAGGAGGGTCTCACCCAGCCCACTGCGCACCTCATTGTTGGACAGCTGATACCAGGGCTGTTTGCCATATGTGAAGATTTCCCACAACACAACCCCCAGGCTCCAGACGTCACTTTCTGTGGTGAACTTCCTGTACATGATGCTTTCCGGAGGCATCCAGCGAATGGGCAGCATTGTGTGGCCACCAACCTGGCAGAAAAGGGGTGAAAAAGGAGACATTAGTCACCCCCCAAACCAAGTTCCCACCATAAGTGGAAAGGTATGGAAGGGAGATGTGGGGGATATTTTTCTTCCATTCCTTTATTTTAATTTATTAACTTTAATTGTTTTTAAACACATAAAGAAAATACAATTTCTTTATAATTTCAAGTACCAAAGACAGAAGGCAAAGAATGGTCAACAGATCTTTTCATATTTCCAATCCTCTCTTGAAACTAGATAGAAGCAGAGCTGATGATTAGGTGGGTGTTCATTTGGGTGAAGCGCACACACACACACACACACACACACACACACACACACATTTTCTGGTATGAGGATGACTCAAACTTCTAATTAACAAGATAACTTTGACCAGGATAATGAGTAGGGATCTCTTCATTCCAAAATGGTCCACCAAGTGACTCTACTTCCTTAGCGAGGCCAGAGTTTTCTTCCAATTTAAGGTGTTAGGACAAGTGCACAGTGCTTCTTCAAACACCTTCCCCACAATCCAGAGATGAGTAAGGCAGAAATTATTCCCATTCACAGATGTGGCAACTGGGATTCAGACTACTATCAACACACAGAAGTCAGGTTTTTGGACTCCAAGCTCAGAACTTTTCTCTATGACAGGGCACTGCAGCTGAGCGCACTTACAAAAATAAACCTGTAACTATGATTCTCAAAAGCCCATTTTAGTTAAAACATGGAGGCTGAGGCATTATATGTCAAGAACATTAGTACAGGCAAAGAGAACTTTGTTTGACAAAGATTTGTCCATGATTTCCTACTTCCTGGAGAAAAGTGAAGCATTCCATTTTCAGGTTCGTAGCCTATTGGGGTTGTCTGATTTTACAACCGTGATCAGATTTCTGCACAGTAGCCCTATGGGTAGTAGGTCCCATTTTTCATGCTGGTGAACCTCAGCACAACCAGCTCAAATGCCGTGCCTGACACTAGGCAGCAGGGGAGCTTACAGTCACCAGGAATTTGACCTCGTGGACAACTCTCAGTCCCTGGGTTCTGAGACTAATGCCACAATTATAAGTCCCGATATCCATTTCTGACTCATTAAAGGAAGGAAGTAGACTAACAGTGCCTGAGAAATGCTGCTTAACTCAGAGCCCAAGGTGCTGGGAGGGTCAGAGATGTCTAATATGCTTGGTGGTTTCAAATAATGCCCTTTGCCTTAAGAAAAGCACAAATGCAAAAGGAAGATGGTGCTTTTTGTTGTTTTCTATTCTCTCTGTACAGTGACTCCGAATCTGACAAGTAGGAACGTAACTTGCTGGCTCAGGGTTAAGTTGCCCTCATATCTTTATTGTTTAGCTTTGAAAACACCAAAAGCTCCTACACTAAGTAGAGGCTAGTTGTCTTTCACCCCCTTTTGATTTTCTCACTTGCCTCTCACCCCTGCAGTGACAGGTAGTCACTGTTCAACGAGCACAGATTTCCCTCATGAAGCTGCATGGACAGGACTGAAGGTGATGCAATACTCAACCATCAAGGTCGATACCTGAAACACAACCTGTGTGACATTGGCACTGGCTGGCCAGAAAGGATGCTTGTGGTAAACTAATTTGACGATGTGTTTGTAGGGGAGAGGGAGAGAGCTAGGGAACCATTTACAAACATCTCCTAGAAGCAGCCAGCCAGAAAACACACTCTGGGAGGCATTAATCTAGCCAGATACCAGGCTTCCCATATTCCTTGTGGATTCCCCACTGCAGTGCAGGGTACTACACCTGATTCATGAAACTGGAAACGCTGGGTTTCAGGGCATACCCTAGTGTACCATTTCCTAGCGGGGTAAACTTGACTAGTTGCCAAACCTCTCTGTGCCTTACTTTCTTCAAATATAAAATGTGGGTAACAATGAATACCTAGCAGGGTTATTGTGAGGTTAATACCTAAGCAGACAGTAGAAATTTCAATGCACTAAATACTTTCAAGGCATTGCTTCCTTCTCTGTCATCTGACTGTCTGAGTTCCTCAACATGGGAAGCAGCCATTCCAGAGACACAAAGGGGAGTCAACACATAGATCTCTCCTGCTCTCCTCACTGCAATGACAAGTGCTCTGTGACCCTCTGATAGAGCACCTACTCTATCAGGTTTTCTGTCCTGTACTGCTAATGGCCAAAGAAAAAGCTCCTGTTTCCTTTAAAGGAGAAAAAATAAGGTTCAAGTTTTGATTTACATGTTTTCCCATCTGATCATTTATTTTATGCTTGGACAGATTTTTCACTTTAATTCTTTCAAGAATCCCTTCTGGGATTTCACACATGCTGTTATAAATAATGTTCTCCTTGTTCTGATGTCAAACGAGTGAGTGTGGGAGAATCTAATAAAAGTTCAGACAGGGTTCACAAGTTTTCTAAGCCCGTTTAGAACATTTCTGAACATTTCTTTTGCAACCCTTTCTCAGGATTTTGGAGTATGTCACAAAAGTAGACAAAAAAATGTCACTTGTTACAAATTACTGTCACATTTCAGTCACAATCACTGGATGGTTTTTGGAAGCTCACAAAACCAGTGTGTAGCAACAAACACAATGAGACATTTGTTTTGCATTGTGCCACTTGGCAACTTGCCCTCACACCCTTGCTCAAATATTTGTGACATGGAATGCAATCCCAAGTATGACACTGGGAGTCAGAACTGCTACTTTGGCTGCCAGATATGCTGTGGTGCCTGAGGAGCCTCTCCTGTGATCTGTGTAGGACATGCCACATGCCCTTCACTAAACTCACCAGATTGAACTGATCAAGATGGGAAACCCAGTTGGCTGGGAGTTCACTTAGATTTGCAATTTTTATTTTCCTCAACCTTAGACACAGGGGTTCTAGTTCTATAATTAGCCACCACGACTTTGCTACCATAGTCATCCATCAATTCTTAGTGCCTCACATTTACAAAGAATCTCCATTCAGTTATCTCATTTGAACCCAATAATTACTTCTTGGTTAGACATTGGCTTGCCTTCATATTACAAACAATGCCCCTGAAGTTCAAAGAGTTAAGTAGCTTACCTAGAGCCACACACATAATGCCTCCCCCCTGAACATCTTATATTCATTCTGATGGGTCGCTCTTTGTTTCTGGCTTCTGCAATCTCCAGCATATGCCCTGTGTTTTCAGTCAGCAAGCTTAGCTGTGGCTCCTCACCAGGCCAAACCAACTCAAGCCTGTTGGAAAATTTGATCTCCTTTCTACCTAGTAAAGGCAAGCTCGAGTTCCACCATGTCAAGGAACTCTCTGTCCCTGCTACAGCTCGGTACCTTTTCTAAGTACTAGGAATCCCTGTGCCCACTTGGTATAGCTCTGGTAACACTGTAGGCCAGACACTCCCTTTTTCTGCTAACAGATCACATAATTCAAGAAAGGTGGATGCTAATCAGTTATGTCTGGCAGAGCGTGAGGGGGTTGGTTGGTAAGCATACGATGTCTTCAAGTGGGTTTCTTGTGAGTACTGACACTGGGAAGGAAATCTTAAAGTGTTCTTTCAAAGAGGTCAGTGTTCACTGCCTTCCTATCCATCCTCCAATAACTTCTCTAAACTCCTGATACAACCAAGTCTTAGATTAAATGAATGAAAACTGGCTCACCTATTTGACACAACAAGTAAGAATGATTCAATAAAATTTGTAGCCTCTTAATAAAATGCAATCCAGAATACCGGGGTTTTCATGGAGTAGAAGAGCTAAATTTTATGAGAAATCACACTTCTCGGTTTGCTATCTGTAGAGTAGATAGGGTGGGGGGTGGGGTCTATGGTGCAGACCTGGAACTGTTCACTCTGGGAATAAAGTCTAAGAAGATGTCATAATGCATTACACGAAGGGAGTATTGTTCTACAGATGGTGACTAGCACGTCATATCTTAGGAGGCTGGAGAACAAGGACAAAGGCTTAAGAAGAAAGTTAAACCATGAAAAGAAAAGGACTGAATGACCATCACAGCTGCTAATCAGTGCAACGTGGTGAAATCAGCAGAGCTAGCCAGAACAATGTCTGAGGTCCATGGCCAAACAGAAATCCTAGAGTGGCTAAAATAGATCAAATTACAGAAAATAATGAGTTCTGTTTCTAAAAGTTGTGAAGAAATGAACCTTTTCATTTAGCTCTTCATGTGATTTCCATGACACCTCACAATTTTGATGGTGATATGTATCAGATGATCTGTGAAATGCAAAAATAACAACTGTGTACTACTTAAAATACCTGGTTCTGGGCATCCTTTAAATCTACCTGGTTGAAAGGTATTTAACACAGTAAATCCTGGACAGAATATTAAAAGGCCCTTGGTAAAACTGTCTTGTGCTAAAAATCAATGATTTTATTATTTTTAAATCAAATTAGACACATCTAATTACTAGAACTGCAACATTCATTTCTTACCCAAGAAATACTTTTTGGTCATTAGGCTTATAAATTGTGAAAATTTCCTTGTCCCTTAACAATATGATTTATTTTTCTACACAAGAAACTAGGACTTAGGGAAATCAGGGGACTTGCCGAGGAAGTGTAGCTATGAATTGATGACCAGCGGTATTGAAGACACCTCGCTATCCCACTATTATTTATGCTGATAACCTAGTTCTTTCTCATTTTTTACAAATATACAAGGCATCTTTTTCCCTGGTACAAGTTAATAATGAATACACAACTCATTTTCCAGGTACACTGGGAGATCACAGAGGAGGTGACAACTTAACTCTCTTTTTTCTGTTGGGCTGCACAAAAAAATGCATCTACTAACATCCTTACCTCTTCATCTTCTCTTCTTCTGCTGCATCCTTTCTTCTCAGTGTTGTTCCTTCCCAGGCCATTCCTACTTCCAAATCTTTGAATATCCTCTCAAGTCTCACTTGTCCAGCCCCATATCAAATACCAATGTTGCATATAGTCTTGCCCAATTCCTTCCTTTTTTCCCTTCCTATCATTTTTTTATTGTTGTCCAATTATAGTTGTCCCAATTCTCCCCCGTTGCTCTCCCCTGCCCTGCCCACCTCCTGCTATCACAGTCAATTCCCACCCTGTTGTCTACGCCCATGGGTCATTTTCTTGTCTCTCCAAATGACCATGATATCCTTACCACAACTTATTATTCCTCCATGGTGATGCCTCGTCTCCCTCCTGTGTTTATGAGAGACACAATGGTAGGCTGGAGTCTTTCTATAGATCCACAGTAAATGCCTAGATGGCTTGGAAACCACTGGTGATATAAAGTGAGTAATGCTAATCTGGGACCTTGTAAACTCAACTAGCAAAACCAATGATGCCTGGGAGGCCACTTCCAGTTTGTGGTATTTACTCAGTGAGTGAGTGATAACTTGTTTGGAAGCCAAATATTTTACTCCCTTAGAAACATGCAGGCCAAAGGGCAAGCCACATTAAGAGCTGATTAACTGTCAGAGGCTTTTGGCAGCATTAAATATTGAAGAGACTCCTAGACCTCCTCACGCACCCTTCACCCAATTGCTTTGTTTCAGTAGTTTCTCTTGATCTGTTCCTTAACAATTCATGAAAGCTGTAAACTTTAATAAATAGCTGGACCTTATTTACTTATTTATTGTGTTATATCTGTAGCATGAAGCTAAAAAAAAAGAGGGAGAAACAATTTACGCAAAATATTCTCCTTGGAGAAACTGGAACCACTGTGGTCAGACTGTGGGCACTTTCTGACCACATCCAGGAAGATTAGAGTTCTCCAATTATAAAGAATGATGAGGCTCTCTTGTGGCGTATGGCTACTAAACCAAGAGACACTTCATGGGAAGAAAGTCAGCCCTTCTGGCCTTGCCAAGAGTCCTGAATGAACGCAGATCAGGTTGAGTCAGGAGGAGTGCTGGTGACCTCCTGGTCAACCTCTCGTACAGTGGAGTTGACTATCACTACACCTGAAATTGCTGTTACTTGCAGCCTAAAAAACCCTTCATTATCTTTTACCATAATGGTCATAGCAGAAGGATGATGATTTAGTAACTTCAATCCAAGTGTTTTAGGATTAGTCAAAGAGAGGGCATGCTGGACCTTATTGCTAACAATATTCCTGCAAATCTTTATTTTTTCACAATTAAATCTCTATCCTGACAATGCAGGGCAAATGATCATGTTTGGAAGGGAAAGGTCACAGAGCTATCATCACTACCTCCTAACATTTGGATTCTAGGTGAACAGATGAGGCAAATTTAATACAAAATTTGCATTGAGAATTCTATCGTTATTCTACCATAAAATAATAATAATAAAAATAACAAAATAACAATACTTCATGTTTGTATAATACCTTTTTCTTGCTTTTTTAATAGCATAACTATGTTTATTTATTCTATAATAATTATACCTACCTCAAAATATGGTTGTGAAGATTAAACACATTGACATTAGAAAAGCTCTGTGGTGCCATTGTATGATGCCATTTATATGATAAGGCAAAACTGTAGGTCCAAACAACTCATGGTTGACAGAGGCTGGGAGTTTATGGTGGGGCCAAGGGACTTGCCCTACTGGGGCATGAGGAATTTTGTGAGGTAATGGCAGTGTCCTAACTCCCCATTGTGGTGGCACTTATGACCCCGTTTGCCAAAACTCAGAACTGTACACTAAAAAGGTGAATTTTACTATATGTATATTATACCTCAAAAAACTTGACTTAAAATAAACAAATAAAGCTCTTACATTAATACTCAGTATCTAATAAGTGTGCAAGTTATATTAGCTGTTATTGTTATGCTAAGTATTTGAGTCTGCAGTAAGGGGTAAGTCACCCATATTCTTTTATCCCAGTTTAAGAGGTAAGGAATCTCCAGGCTCAGAAGCAAAGTGACCTACCCAAGACCACACAGCGAAGAAGCACTAGAGTCTACACTAGGACCCAGCTGTTCAAATGGATGGCATTGTTTCCATTCTGCCTCAAGTCTGACATGCAGTCAGATTCAGGGATAGGAAAGCCTCTCTGCCAGAGTCAGCTTGGGCTACCATAATGAAATGCCACAGACTGGGTGGCTAAAACAATAAAAATGTATTTTCTCACATTGGCTTGAAGTCCAAGGTCAAGGTTCCCGCAGTTTGGTTTCTGGTGAGAGCTCTACTACTGGCTTGCAGGTGGCCGCATGTATCATGTGTGTATGTGCAGAGAGTGAGCTTCAGGTGTCTCTTCTTAAAAAGACACTAACCCTACTGGACTGGGGCCCCACCCTATGGCCTCATTTACCCTCTAAGTTACTTATTTAGAGGTTTCATCTCCAAATACAGAGACACTGGGTGGGATTCAAATATAAACTTGGGGGTTACACAAATATTCAGTCCAACGCTTCCTTTTTTTAATTCTAATACACTTGGAAGAGCAAGAACAGCTCCAAATACCTAGAGTTGTACGATTCTCGTCCAGAATGCAATTCCATGGTCTTCTGTTAGCATCTTCATGTCCCAAGTGAAGGCTCACCCCCACCACTCTCTTCGCTTCCTGAGTGACTCTTAACAGTTTTCCTATAACCAACTACAGTGGTACCTCAGTACTTGCCAGCTTCAGAACTTGTCAAACTTGGTACTCATCGCATTTTGATGAGAAAATTTTTTTTAGCACTTGGCACTTGCTCGCCACTCACTACAATTGCAAAAACTTGTGCAGCACCCCACAAGAGAAAATGTTCCATCAATCCTCACTTGCTTGCCACTTGTCAGAATGAATTAATGACAGGTACCAAGGTACCACTAATTCTAGCTTAGCAAATGGCTTAAACTGCTTTTGTTTCACAGTAGCCCTCAAATTCAATTCATTTCCAGTGTAAAATTTAGGGCAATCTCAGTCTTCACTCTGGCCCCGCCACTGTACCCTGATTTCCCTGGAGGTAGCTAAGGGAGAGTGAACAGACCTGGAACTCATTAGTGCTGTGTAGAGAAAGGCAGAAGGGCTTCCTGGACTTCATGTTGCTTCAAGTGACAGCCTGTATGGGTGCTACTGTCCCTTGCTTGTGTGCTATGTATAACTTAAAGAACCAAAGAGTCCCAGATCTAAAAGTGATTATAGTTTCACCTTATTTTACATTTGCTCTAATCAGGAGCAAGTAAGTCTTCTCTCAGTAGAGCATGAAACTGCGATCACACCATTTTTTTTAACCTCATTCTAGGACCTTTTTTTCATTGCTTTTAGAGAGAGAGGAAGGGAGAAGGAGAGAAACATCAATGTGGAAGAGAAACATTGATCAGTTGCCTCCTGTACATGCCCGGACTGGGGATTATATGCACCTGGACCAGGGATCAAACCCACAACCCAGGTATGTTCCCTAATCAGGAATCGAACCTACAAACTTTTGATTATGGGATGATGCTCCAACCAACTGAGCCACATTGGCCACTGAAGTTTAAGAATCACATTGGGATATAGAAACAAGGATGGTTCATTTTAAAAATAGAGGGAACTTAGACATGCCCCTCCTTCCTCTGAGGGCCTCTCCCCACCCCACCCCACCTCACTAACTCTTATCAATCTAAGGGGAGTTTCCTGAGTGAGCAATGGGAGGACAAAGCTATTGGAAAGAACTAATATAGCATGCCGACTGGCATGTGATGATTGTATTTATATTGTGTTGGCCAAAAAGTTTGTTTGTTTTTTTCTCTGTAAGATGGCTCTAGTAGTGCTTAGTTGTTTTTAACTTCATTTGAGACAATTTTGTTACATTGCATTGTGACAGCTGTCATATTGCATGCATTTGAGAAAAACATATCAATATTGGTGAATTGTTGGGGTACAGGACAGAACAGAATAAGGGGGAGGAAAAATAGGACAACTGTAATAGCATAATCAATAAAATATATTAAAAATAAAAAATAAAGAAATTGGTGAATTGTGTAGCCATTTTAATATTGAAGATGGAAGAAAATATGCAACATTTTGGCATATTATGCTTTATTATTTCAAGAAAGGTAAAAACAGAACTGAATGCAAAAAACAAATTTGTGCAGCTTATGGAGAAGGTGCTATGACTGATCAAAAGAGTCAAAAGTGATTTGCTAAGTTTTGTGCTGGAGATTTCTTGCTGGATGATGCTCCATAGTATGGCAGACCAGTTGAAGTTGACAGTGATTGAATTGAGACATTAGTTGAGAACAATCAATGTTATACTATGCAGGAGATAGCCAACTCAAAATATTGAAATCAGTAAAGTTATTGGTGAAAATGAAAAATGTGTCTTTTATGTTACAGAAAAAACTAAATAGACTTTTTGGCCAACCCAATACATCACTCAGCAATGTGAATTTGTATATTCCAAATGACATACATTTCATCAAGAAGCCATTTTTTTAATGTTCAATATTACTGAGCTTTTTATGGCCTCTTGTGCATTATGGTTTTTAACCCAAGAGACCATCTGACTCTTTAGCATTGGAAATCAGAGCGTTGCATTCTTTCAGGGTGAAAAGCCACAGGGACTGACATGGTGCTGAGCAAAGACCACCAGAAAAACAGAGGCAAAATACATTCATGTCATTGTCTATGTTAAGGTGATTGCATTATGCTGGTTTACTACAAAAATTTCAATGTGAAATTGTTTCTATGGAAATAACTCAAAAAGGCTGGTATTCCAGCTAGCTTTTAGAAAAGGAAGGAATCAATGGACTGTCAACAGAGTGGGGGGAAGGAAAGCACTCTCCATGCCAGCTGGGATTACTGTGATTACTGCTGCCCAGGGTGCATTATGTCCAGTAAGTGGAGAGATCAGGTTTCTGGGTGGACACCACACATCTGTCCCACCATTAACCGCGGCTTCTTAGTTAACACTGAAGACCCTGCCAGAATGTGCATTCCACCGTTAACCCGAGATGAGGACTTGAAATCAAGAGCCAGTTAGAAATGAACAAGGTCCTCTTTCCTCCCAGTTCATTTTGATATAGAAACTGATGCCTGTATCCACATGAGTGCAACAATAGTGGAAAAGTTGCTTTCTCCAGTGAGCTCTGAATGCTGTCCTGGCATCACGAGGGTCCTTTTCTGCAATGTCTGGGATACGTGGAATGCACAGAGATGGTGACCTCAGTTATAAAAGACATGACTTTGTATCATGCTCCTGGGGGGTAGGAAATCATAATAAAAGTAACTCTCTGTTACTGAGCACCAACTCTGTGTGCCACGTTCTGTGTAAAGCCACTGCTTAGATTTAAAACTCACTTTTCTCATACTTCTCCCAACATACCTGCAGATAAAATGTACCCGTGGAAAGTGCATATATTACAAGCAGCAGTTGTTTTGCACTTGTGAACCTGGAACTCACTCTCTGACCAGCAGCTTTTCTGTGCAGAGTGAAGCGGGGCAGCTCAGTGTTATGGAAAACCAGTGTGGTGTACCTGGTTGTTTCTCAAGCCTTTCCACCAAAGCAGCTAAAATTGCAAAATTAAGTAAAAGACCAGGGTTGTGGGGAATAGTTGGGACCACGTCTGTGAGTCTATCCCGAGGTGCCTGTGGCAAGTGTGGTATTTTTTTCAAGTCTTATATTTCATTTTAATGTCTAATATAATTATTGCATTCAATGTTAGACTCTACAATGCATTGTGAAAGTAATGCTATGTCCCAAACTCATTTATTAAAATTTATGTTTTAGAAACATAGGCCATGTGTTTTTGTGTGTGTGTGTGTGGTTCCGTGAGTCTCTGCTCTGGACACATCATCTGTGTCCAAAGTCTACCGAGACTTGGGTTTGAGTGGCCCTGGTGACAGAAAGTGAAAAGGTTATGAAGTGAGCAGACCTGGTTTTCAGTTTAGCTCAACCACTTACTAACTAAATAGATAAAAATAAATTATTTTATGTATTAGAGTCTCTCCTTTGCATCAAAATAAGAATAAAACCTTACAAGGTTAAATCAAACGTATCTCCTTCCCCAACAGGCTAAGTTCTAAAAGAGGTGATAAACAGCTGAATGGCCAGAATTGAGCAAAAGAAACAGGCAGACAATAGCCTTGAAATAACAGAAAGAGTCCTGCACCAGGATTCCATGTGGTCCTACCCACTGCATAGCTCTGAGGACTTCGTTCACAATGCGGTTCCTGTGAGTGCCCCCTTCTAGAGTTGTCAAACCTGGGGACCCGTATCAGAAACCTGGGGCTCTACTCTGGTGTTTATAAGACTCTCCATGTAACTTAGGGCAGGTCATTGCCTTCCTCTGGGCCACAGGTTTTGCACTTATAGAATGAGGACAATGATACTTACTGTGTCTTATGTGTGAGTCTCAAGTGAGGTAGCTGGGATAAAGTATGGCTCACACGGCAATACCCAATCCACATGTACTACATCATTAATTTTGCTTTTTTCATGTGCCTTTATTTTAGTACTTTTCAACAGATTTGTATGTATATTAGTATATACATTGGTATGTACAAATTAGTGCACATAGTGTCACCTACAGCAATGTTGGGGAAACAGCACTGAATGAGATTAGGTCCTTGACCACCAGAGTTTGCTCTATAATCACAAAACAAGGTGGAGAATTGATGCCATAGTGGAAATGTGAACAACTGGCGGCATGTTGGGATACTGGTGTGGTTTGGCCCATTCCTAAATCTACCGATGCCATCAGCTCCCTTCCACTAAGAAGGAAATATTAGGATGCCCGAGCATTTGCCACTCTGTCCAGAGTATCATGAAAAGAAACATGGCACAAGAAAAATAGCACAAGAGAAAGTTTTCAAAAACAATCAAGACCCCAATTTCTCACTGAAGTTTCCTAACAAGAAGGAGTTGGCCACAAGGCCCCAAGGGAGTTGTGATGGCTGAGTTGTGTTGAGCTTTGTGGCTAGGGTTCTACACCTACCTACCACTCACTGCAGGCCTACATGGGCAAGATACAACCAAGAACTCGATGCACATTATTTCTCTGAACCGCATGGAACCACAAGCTGAGCACATTCAGGGATGAAGAGGGTACCTCAGTTAGAAATTCTCATCAACCGCATATGGCAGAGACAGTGGGATAAACGTGCGGGGTTTTCTCACTTAGTCCTGAAGTACTCAGTCAAGGGCTGACAGAACACCCTAAGCAGTCGTTCCAGCATGCCCTTCAGGAGACAGCTCAAATCTGCCCGCTTCCTTCCACCTCCATTTTCATTTCCCTGTTCTGTCACTACCCTCCTAGGTCACTGTGACAGCTTCCTAACTGGCCTACCCTCTACCCATCTATCTCCCTTCTTACCATTTTCCCATCCACTCTCCATTTAATAGCGAGAGCAAAAGTTTTAATGTATTAATTGTGTCAAATCATTTGTTTTTCTGCTATAAACTCTTCAATGACTTCTCATTGCCCTTAAGATAAAATGAGGAGTTATTGAAATGGCTGGTAGCACCCTGGTTCATCTGAGTACTTCTTTCCCCAGGCTCCTCTTATGTTTCTCCCCTTCCCTGCAGTGACATATGTATTTGGGTTTATGTGTCTTAGCACTTTCTCCCCTTAGGTGCTTCATGCATGCAGCTCCTCACTTTTCACCTGGCTCACTTCCCCTTGTCTCTTAGAACTTAACTTAAATACCATCCTCTTAGACATCAAATTCACGTTAGACTACTGGGGAGTACTGCTTACTTCTCCATCATGGTGCCAGTCAGTTATAACGATGGGCTTTTTGCATAGTTTTGTGCTTGCTGTCTCCCTCTGACTACAAGGTTCATGAAAGAAAGCACTGCCCAGTGCTTGAATGCTCAATAGATATTTGTCAAATGAAGAGAGTGCACCTAACTGCCTCGGGCCTTGTGGGTAGACACTTCATTATGAAATAAATATAAAAGGAGAACAAGGGGTTAAAGCCAAAAAGGGGGCTTCCTGTCAGCCCTGCACAGGGCTTGCAGCACAGGCCCCCTGGAGCCGAGAGAGCTATCCAGAGGGAAAAGGGAAAAATGGTCAGTAGCTGATTTGCTTTAGGGAGTGACACCTGTTTCTAATTCACACTGCAAATAAGGAATGGAAGCATACACATGTTGTACATGGAGTAATGAACATATGGGATAATTTACCAAGAAAAGCCATGGAAGCCAAAATTAATGAGCTGAAGTGACCCCTTGGTTGAGGAGAGGATGTGAAGCTTCTGGGAGAGGTCAGATAGAATGGAAGGGCTGAGTGCCCTGTGCTGGGGTTCCGTCCCCTTTGCTCATCCTGGGGTATATTCTGTTGGTTATCGTAACTTCACTCTCAGAAGCCATCCTGCTTATAGGGGCCCCCTTGGGGCCCCATCAGAGTTTGCATGAAGGGGTCTCTGGTGGCAGATGCCTGGGAGACACTATGGCACCACCTATGCTAAGCTGTGATGGCTGGAAAAGTAAAGGAGGCAGATGGAGATTAATGAGTGGAGTTCTAAAGCCCTGAAAACAGCCCTCAGCACCACCACTACCTCCTGCATGGTCCTACACCCTGACTCACATCTTTAAAGGATTATCCATTTCCACCATAGCAGATACTATTAAGAAAAACTATCATGACATATTTTGGATTCTCAAACCCTCATTTCACAGAGTATAGATTGACTTTTTAAGTCATTGAGTTGATAATCATGTGTTTATTTTGTATTATTCACCCATTCAGCAAAAATTTACAGAGCTACCTTCTGGGTGCTAGACATTGTTCTGGGCACTGGGGAAGTGTCCTCATGGAGAGAAAGTAGCTGTTGATAGCTTTATGCCCCATGTCTTCACAACGCTCTTATTTTAGTGGGAGACACAGAGCACACATAAGCAGACAGCCAGGCATGACAATGTCAGGTGATAATAAATACTGTGAAGAAAAAGAGTAAGTGGATGGAGTGGATAGAGGGGAGTACCCTTTAGATAGGAAGGTCAGCAAAGGCTTTTCTGAGCAGGTGTTATCTAAGCAGAGATCTGAATAAAGTGAAAGAAGAAGACAAGCAAAATCAGGAGGAAGTACATTTCAAGCATTTGGGTCAGCACATGCAGCCCCAAGATAGGAGCAAACCTGATGTGTTGGAATAGTAAGGAGGCCAGTATGGATGAAGTAACTGAAGCAAGGAGGTGAATGGCGGGGAAGGAGGTGGAGTGTTACCTGGGGCCATCACTGAGGTTTTATTTAATGGCGCAGCTGCACTGAAAGCTGTGTTATCTACAGTACATGTCCATATCAGTATCTGTTTTATACCTTTACTTCTATATCTAAATAATGTGCTACATCAGATAGTATTTCAAGGCAAGTGACAATATATGGAGCTTTACAGCAAACACATAACCTACAACAAACACGTAATCTATGACCTCACTTACCATTTACTAACTAGGGAAACTAAGACAAAGAAATGCAAGACCATAGTCAGAATCAGGGTCTGGGGTAACAATGAAAGATAAATGTTTCAAATCCATTAATCTTGTCTTTTTCTCTGATTTTTGCCTCTTACTTTGCACCACTTCCCCAAATCCGCCTGGTGACGTGACCAACTATGCAAGCTAGCTAAATTACCAGTCCCTTTTTCTGAGCCCTCTTCGGGAGGAAATCCCTTCTTCCCCAACTCAGAGAACTGGACAATGACATCATTGCACAGCAAAAATAACCAATATTTTCTTTCACAGAAAATGATAAACTGAGGAAACAAGCTGGGTCTGTTTGTTTGAGTCCCCCACCACTTTTTTTCAATAGAAGGAAGAGGGAGCTATAGGAAGATTCTATTACTTCTAGTCCCTTCAGTAGCCCAGATGTATTCCTGAGTTTCTGAGCATGATTAGTGATAGCTCCCTTGGTATTTAGCTTTAGGATTTATGCTGATGGTTTCTACATGCTTCTCTCTGTCAGTGCATGAGAGGAGACTCTCTCCACATTACCTTGTTTTTCCTGATTATTTCCCCAATATTCCATTAGTTATGTGATCACATTACTACTCAGGTCATTCTTTGACTCCTAAAACAATTTGAGTCTCATTTGAGGAAGAAAGCTGTCCTTGTGGCATCCCAGGGGAGAAGAGAGAAGTTTCCATAATGCTGAAGTCCTTAATGATGGTCCATCAGCATTCTTTCTTTGTGTACCCACCTTCCTGCCTCTCAGTCTCCTAGTCAACCCCACACCCTACCCTTCCATTTCTCAAAGTTTCCCTCCCAAGGCCCCTATCTCTGGCAATTACATTTTGTTTATACCAGAACCTCTATTTAGGTACAGATAATTGGCATTTAGGATACTGTACTTACTGGTTAATATCTACTTGAATTCATTTATGGAAATAGCTCTCATGAAACACATAAACATCTTTAAGCACTACAGTCTACTCTATGAATACAGACTCAGGGGTTACAATAATTCTCTTCAGCCCTAAATTGGCCTTTAGAGATGAAGATAAGAACATTCTAGAGAAGGGCAAAGTGTTCAACCTTTTGGCATCTCTGGGCCACACTGGAAGAAGAGTCATCTTAGGCCACACAGTAAATATACAAACATTAATCAAAACTGATGAGCAAAAGAAAAAAAAAGTTTAAGTAAATTTATGATTTTGTGTTGGGCCTCATTCCAAGCCATCTTGGGCCACATGCAGCCCACGGTCCACCGGTTGGACACCCCTGGCTACTGAAAAAGTAAGCTACTACAAATTAACTGGAAACGTAGGGACAGGCAGAGATGAGTCCCAACTTGAGAACAATGGACTTTTCAAAAGACTATCTTTTGTAATCGTGGTCGGTCCTCTTCTTACTCAAAGGTTAAATGTCCTCCAATTCCCTCCCTGTTTTCAGCTCATTCCTTCCTCCATCTTCCCCATCCCTTTAAATAGCACCACCGTCCCCACCAACCACAACTATTTTTTCTTCAAAGCTAAAATCCTAAGAGCTGTTATTGACTCTTTATTATTTCTTTTCCCCCATCCAAGTCATCAGCAGGTTCTTTCTGCTCTACCTGCAAAACATACCTTGAATGCATCCACTTGCCCATTTCCACTGTCACCTCTGAGTCTAAGTTGCCACCTGCTTGCACACAGACTAGAATATTGCTCTCAGCTCCAACCTCAACTCAGCAGGCAACCTACCTGAGTTCCTGTCATCCTAGTCTGGCCTGGCTTGAGGCTGAGGACATCATTTGAAGACATCCTTACCTTACCCCCCAGAAACTCCCTCATGGTGTTGGTGGCCTATTCCTGCTGCCCCAGCCCCACAGGAATGACTCACTGGATGACATTCTTCTTTGTCCCAGGGGTCAGATTTTACCTTTCCCCATCAGTGTAAATAGATTTCAATAAAGCTTAATACTGGAGCAGTCAGGTAACAAAAAATATATGCTCAAGTGATTGGTTTGTTACAGTCTATATTTGGTAAAACTTTCAGAAGAATGCTTATTTTTGGAGGCATTTGTGAAAGGCTTCTTATCCATTCGCTAAACATGTTAATGGTCACTTCATTGCCTCTCTAAATTAAATCACTGAAGTTGCACCACTGTTTTAAAGTGGGAAAGGTGGTTACTCCTGGAGGGAAAAATTAGGTTCCGCAGAAGGAGAACCCAAAGCGATCTTTATAAGGTAAAACACTGCAGAGAGACCACAGCAACTAATAGTGTCTGGGCAGCCCTGCATATCCACACATCTGAGGCTCACACCAGACATGGACCATGAGCCTCGGGGGTCAGGCTCTTAACGATCTCTGCTAATGAAAACTCAGCCAATCAGAACTGGCCTCATTCCCATAGTTATCCCCTTGGGGTCTTCAGAAATTATGACCAGGCTTGCTTTGCATTTATATCACCCACGTCCTGGTCAGGAAATCTGGAAGCTGGGCAGTGGAAGGTAGGAGGGAAGCAGGTGAAAGGGTGGCCTGGACACCATCTTCAAGTGATGATGTGGTATCATCAGGAGAATGATGCCTGACTACTCATCACTAAGGGCAGGTCAGGAAAAGGTGAGGGTCAATTGTTCCATGAGGATTTCATATTTGATATAATCAGCTTTTTGACATTAATGGCCAATAGGTCATTAACTGCTTGAATGCTTGGATGAGGCTGAGGGCAGCTGTGAAGTCCCCTTGTCTGGACCATTCTGATGTTCTATATTAAAATACTCAGGGGGGCTTTCCCAGAGGTCCCCCCAATTTAAAAACTTAGGCCTTCAACTGAAAGAAAAGGGGCTCTGGCTACTGCCTATTCCAAAGAAAGTCTCTGTATCAGTCAGTGCCCAGCACAGTAACTGACAGCCGGATCAGACTCCTGCTCCCGTAACAGAAAAAGCCCTACAATAACCACCCACCACCCTAGATAACCTGTCCTCTCTGTATGGGGCAAGACATAGGGAGGGGAGTGAGCAAGAGCAACGGGGCTAATGGTCTGAGGGGCCACTGTTGGAATGTTCCTGGAAAGGGGTCATTTCCTTCCCTTCCCCTCCTCTCTGTTCATCCACCTTCCATTCTTAACCTGAAATCAAGTATGGGGCTTCAAGAGAAGTCTTCATAAAGGCTGGGGTCCTTAAGAAGAGGAGACAGGGACCACATTTTGCATGTAGGCTTCTGTTTAGGCATCAGGCTGTATGCACTGCCAGGGAGAAAGGCAGTGGGTGGAAAAAGGTGGTGGAGCTGAAATAGCCAGCAGGAGAGTCTGCTCTCTCATCATTTGGAAGGGATAAGTGGACCTGTGGAAAATGTCTATGTCTGAACCTTGTTGCCTATACCCTGGCTTCCTACAGTTGACACTTGATCCACAGAGGTGTTCACTGAGAAATAGTGACAGCAAAGGAGAGTGACAACTGAGAAGTAAAGAGATATTGCTTTTTATCCTCAGTCCCTCCTCCCAGCTCCTAACCTGATAGGAACTAGAGACACAAGAGGAGCAGAGAGAAGTCCAGTCTGTGATGCCGGAAGAGGAAGCTTTGACATTAATGGAAGAATGAAGCTGTAAACTGGATTCAACTGGTCTTGTAGCTGCAGGTGAACAGCAAGACGTGGAGGAAACTTAGATGTCTATTACTAAGTGAAGAAAACCAGTCTGAAAAGGTTACAGACTATATGATTCCAACTAGATACACGATATTCTTGAAAAGGCAAAACTTTGGAGACAGTGAAAGAAAATTGTGGTTGCCAGGGCCTTGGGGGAGGGAAGGAGGAACAAGCAGACCAGAGAGGGTTTTCAGGACAATGAAGCAATTTTGTATGATGCCATAATGGTGGCTACATGTCATTATACATTTATCAAAGTGCTTAGAATGTACAACACCAAGAGCGACCTCTGACATAAACTATGGACTCTGGTATCCTGTAGGTTCATGACGATAACAAATACCCCACTCTGGCGGGGGATAATGCTGGTGAGGGAGGCTGTGCATATAGGGGGCAGGGGACTCATGGGAAATATCTGTACCTTTTCCTCCATTTTGCTGTGAATCTACAAGTACTCTATAGAACATGAAGTCAATTTTCAAAAGTGTTGCGATGAGGACACAGCTGTAGCAGTTACCAAAGCTCTGTTGCTCAGTTTGCATCTGTGCCATTAAAAATTTCAGAAACAAAGACACCTTTTTTTCCAGCCCTGCCCTGTCCTTACAGTGATCTGCTGCTGTTCACGAGGCTGTGGGGGTGCTCTGTAGAAACTGAGACCCTGAGCAGTGGACACAGAAGTGTGGCTCAGAGGAAACCAACAGAGCACACAGTGAGGAGGGCAGTGCCACAGAGTGGTCCACCCAGCCAGCCTCTGGGCGGAAGTCAGTATGGCTGGAAGCCCACTCTCAACAGGAACCAGGAACCTGGAAACTCTGCTCAGGCGCCTCTGAAATGGGGACACAGTAGTGCTTGGGAAAAAGGCCAAGAAAATGTGGGGCAGGACCATTCTCACCCCGATGAAGTTAAGTTTACCATGGAACACACAGTTTCCCTGTCATAAGATTTTTTTTAAGAGATAGACTTTTTAAATTTAATTTTGAGAACTCAAGAGCTAAACTTGCCAAGAAGGATTACAAAAATGTTGGGCATATCAGTCTAGTGATGGTGTTGAGCTAGAAAAAATTAAGTCAAGAAAGGATTGAAGGATATTAGTAAGAAGTGTCTTTAATTATAATGATTTGTGCCTTAATGGCCCAATATGTTGACAGTATCATAGCTCAAGCTATTAGAATATGACTTTCATCATAACAGTTCTCTTTGAAAGATATTAGACTTTTAACAGACAGTGCAAAAAGAGCTTTTATAACTAACTGATGAGTGAATGTCATATGACTTATCCTTACAAGCTCCAACAGGCTCAGGCAGTCTAATAAGAGAAAGCTTCAGTACTGGGTTCCTGTAAGAGTATTCAGAGGGAGAGGATAAAGCTCATGGGCTCCTTATATGCATATCAGTAAATGGCTGGGTTCTCTTATGTGAACCAAGGAGAGGAGCCCTGGGAGGCACGTGAGAGTATTCAAACGATGAACTAAGAGCCTCAATATGAAAAGACAAGGAGGAAGAGTTTCTCTGCCTCAGATAAAGGAAAGGCGTCTTAGGGGTTTCCCAAAATGAGACTGACAATCAACTACAGATGAGGGTCTATTTGGGGAAAACTTTCACACACCAGGGCTTCATTAAAATGGTATCATCCAGGTCCAGTTTGCCAGATAATGTCAAGGTGACACTGTATCATGTATAAATAAGCACCTTTCAGTAGCAAATTGCTTTTCTTTCCTAAATGGATTCACCTTATACCAAATTCTAAGTGAGAGTTCAGTAAAGCAGAGCCTGAGGTTCAAGCTTATCTGTTCCTACTTTCTCAGGGAGAGCAAAGCCAAGGAAGCAAGAGTGAGGGATAAGGAGAATGAGGCAAGGTAGGATGGTGAGGCAGTGAGAAGAAAAGTTACTAAACTAGCCACGCTTTAGTGTCCATGTGACCAACTGCTTCCTTATAGGTTTCTTCTGGGAGGCTGTGGGAAATACTGGGTCTCAGGACAGTTTGATTGAAGGGGAGAACAGAGAATAATTTATCTGCAAGCTCCTGACTCCTTTTGCTCAAAGATTCCAACATTGGGTGTTGTCTCCCCTGCACTTCCCTGCTGAGCATGCATGGGCATCAGACTGAGTCCAGTGGTGTTTCATAACTCAGCATTGACAAGGAGTCAGCAGGCCATGATGTGAGAGGTACGTGATAAGAGGTAGTGTACATGAGCAGTACAAGGTGCTGTGCTGTCTGTTGGGGAACCTGTACATAGTTGGTCATCACAAGGGCTTCAACAGAACAAGATGGCTAATGATCCCAAAGACAGGCAAAGCCTAGAGGATCTGAAGCAGCGCATAAGAGATATCTGCTATGGGAAGGTGGTTAGGCAACAGACCCCATTATCTCTTCATTGTACTGTGATTGCACCGTAGCATTTCCCACCCAGGTTGTCAGAATCTTCGTTACTTAAGCAGTTTGTTTAGCCCTTCCCCTTCCTCAATTTGCTTTGCTGAATACAGAATCAACCTCCGTGTCAGGCCACCTTGGTGGCTCTCTGCTGACCACTCAGCCACTACCATATACCTGAAATAACTCTTCTTTTTCACCTGCCCCAAGGTAGCAAGTGTCTGTTCTGGCTACCATGTGCCCCTAGCTCACAGTTCAAAACTCATAGTGTTATACTTTCTTTAGGCAGTCCCTTTTCTGGCAGGGATTCTGTCTGGTTTCCACTCTAGTTATCACTCCAGTAACCTATTATCCCCTCAATTTCTAGAGTTACCTGAATCTGTTCCCCTTAAACACTAGCTCAGAGCCCAAGCCCCTGCCCTCCAGGACAAATTTCTTATAGCCAATTCCTGATTCACAGGACTTTGGGGGTATCTATGCATAAGACTGCTCATTTTGGGGGTCCATCCACTTCAAGGATCTCTTAGCTTTTTCTTGACCCCTAGTCTGGACTAGAGATTGTTTGTAATCTCAGAAACCAACTTTATCCCTAGGCTAATCACCTACCACTAGCTGGACATGCCCGTTGTAGTGCCCTGGTCTAAAACCTAGGACCTGCCTTGCTCTACACATACCATGCCTGGCTGCCATGTCTTCTCTGCAAATGCTACATTATGAAGATAACAGCAAACCAGGAACTGATAGAGACTTCATCCTTAGTTGGCTTCCTGCATAGCTCTGCAAGCCTCTCAAAGGACAAAAGGTGTACATGCTCACCTCTATGGGCAAGTAGAGACAGGAATGAAGACACACACTAGTAGTCATTGAATGGAATGGGGACAAAGCCCCAGGTGATTCTGCACATGGGTAAAACTGGGCTCACTAGCCTAGAAAGAGTCACAGAGATAAAGGCGTCCATCAGTGGGGGCCACTAGAAAACCAGTCTGATCACAGAGTGCCTGCTATGAGGGGACACACCCACAAAGTAGAGGACAGGTACTTTTTCTCTTTTCCTAACTGTATCTCTCTCTAGACCTCTTCTCCAGTTTTTCTTTTCATTTTATCTTTCATACAATACCATAATATACAAGGTTGGTGCAGAAGAATTCCAGCCATTGTTAATATAACAAGAATGGTTTGTGTGACATTGATGTAAGCTGGCAGCCAAGGAGAATGGACTGGAATGCACACATGTGAACAATGATGACTTCACTGTACTAGTGAGTGGGTGGCAGTAGATGCTATTGAGTGAGCATATGTACTGTGTTGCTGTCGCTTTCAAAATGACTGGGCAAGTAGAGCGACAAATCTGTATCAAATTTTGTGTTAAGCTTGAACATTCCTCTGTGGAAACTATTCAGATGATTCAGAAGGCTGCAGCTATGGGCAACTGGTGATTGGCAGCTCCATCATGACAATGTGCCTGCTCATGCATCACATCTCTGGGAGAGTTTTTTGGCAAAATATCAAATCATTCAGGTGACTCAGCCTCTTTACAGCCTGGATTTGGAAACTTGCAACTTCTGGCTTTTCCCAAAACTAAAATCTCCTTTGAAAGGGAAGAGATTTCAGATTGTCGATGAGATTCAGGAAAATACAATGGGGCAGCTGATGTTGATTGGGAGAACTGTGTGAGGTCTCAAGGTGCCTACTTTGAAGTACACTGAGGTGCAATTGTCCTATGTACGATGTCTCATGAATCTTGTATCTTCTTCAATAAATGTCTCTATTTTTCATAGTACATGGCTGGATACCTTCTGGACAGACCTCGTATATGGCAGGTCTGTATTAAAGGCCTGACCATGGCCAGCAGCTTCCTGATTGCAGACCTCAAATAGAGCCCTAGCTCTCTGGGTATGCTATCTCCCATCACATGGTATCCTGTCACCAGCCTGTGACCTCTCCTGGGAGTCACATGGTGTGAGCAGACCCTGAGCCCCAGTGCAGGATCTCTGTTCACCAGTCTGGTGTAGCCAGGAGATAGTCAGAGTGGGAAATAGCTTCATTTTCTATCTGCAGAGATGAGCTTAAATGCCTTGCCTCTGGCATCTGTGCCCTGCTCACTAGCTCACTAGCTCACAGCCACCTGGGTCAGAGTCACCATCTTGCTCTAGCTCTCCCCCTGACAGGAGGCCTTAAAGACTTCTTTTGTAAAGCTTGGTGGGGTGAGAAACCATGGTGGAGGTCATTGCTGAGTCTTATCCCAACAATGTTTTTCATGCTGTATTAATAAATTTCAAGTGGTTAAATTAACTCACATTAATGGGAAGGGGTTACATCTTTCAAAATGCTTTTTCCCAAGGTTAATATTTCATGCTAAATCAGTTCACTCTTTTGACATGTTTATGACCTGTGTACAGCAGCCTCATATGTTCACAATAATGTTCAAATTGAAAGAATATGATCCACAGTTCACAATATAAAAATTACTCTTTGTTAAGGTAATTTTAGGCATCTTGTTACATTTGAGACTTGTGTCCAATCAGATATTTTTCTTTTAAATATCTGCCTCCCTTATTTTTCCAGGATTATACAATTTGGTAAGCTAGAAAGAGACTGTTAACTTCTTGGGATCTCAAGTGTCTATGTGTTTCTTGTTCCCTATTAAAGGCTAATTACCTTTAGACAAGTGAATGCGATCTATTGAGTTAAAAACTTTACGAGTCTAGAACTTTTTACCCTAAATTTGGACCTGATCTCAAGTTTCTGTTAAGTTGGCTAGATAAAGATGGTATGTTCCAGTGTTGGAAACATAACCAACACATGTTCCAGGCCATATGCTGGTTCTTTACATATGTTAATTTATGTAGTTCTCAAAACAACACAGTAAGCTAGGCTTTATGATGTCCAATTCTCAGATAAAGAAACTGGATCAATGACTTGCCCTAGTGTGTGGCAGACCCAGTGCAGCAGCACCTTGGCTCCCGGGCCAAATCAGTTTCAATTTGCTGGAATTATTATTTGGATTCAGTTCAGAATGTACAGAAGTCATAGATTCTCTTTGCTTGGGCACCTGGGATTCCATGGGACCGATGGGGCAGAATGAGACTCATAGGCCATACCATGCAAAAAAAAAGAAAGAAAAGAAAAGAAAAAAAATCAGGGGCTAAAGAAAAGTCTTTCCTCAAATCCTACGAATATTAAAATTACTCTGAAACAACAACAACACTATGTAGTCTTTCTTCTTGGACATGCTGTCCTGTACAGTGTGATTCTTTCTAAAGCCAGTAGGCTGTTTATAGGGCATGTTGACAGGAGACCCGGAAATGCCTGCCTCTCAGTAGGCAGCTATGAACTGCATTTCTCTACAGGAAGTCCTTGCAGGAAAAAAAAGAAAACCCAAAAAACAACCTCTAGTTTTTCCAAGACTTCTCTGTGTCTAAGGACTCACATGGAATTTATCACTCACTTTGCTATTTTAAAAAAATGGTCTAAGGGTTACCTCTAAGCCCTGACCACAATGTGGCTTTTCTCAGGGAAAATCCTATCCTTCCAAGTGGAGCATGTTTTATGCATTGCAATTGGCCTGTATGCAGATGCACCCTTGCTGCACATTAGTGGCTCGTCTGAGTCTAATTTAGGCTGCAACACACACCAGGCAGGAACTCTTTAATTCCATGTTCTCTTCAATGTTCAGCAGATTTTGTTCACTCAACAAATGTTAAATGCCAGTAATAACTAACACCTTCTTTCTCTAAATAAAGCACTATTTTGAGATGGTATATACATGACCATTCTGATTTAATCTTTTATTTAGAGAACAGGGAAAAAAAGCCACACACAGATTCTGTCAGCAATGATTGAATTTCAAAGTCTAAAACTAGGTCATGATGACAGGACGGAGGCTATGGGAGGCTGAAGGGTCCAGAAGCATTGAAACAATCTGGGCCTGGTAGTGAAAATGTGTCTTCTGCAGTCTTCTTGAAGAGGGCAGGGTGGGAGAGTGGGAAGAACTCTGGGCAGGGGCCTTGCCGCTGAGCTGCGGTCTGGGCTCTGCCACTACTGTTCAGCTGTGCTCTGTTTAGCTACTAGAAGCTTCATCTTGGTGGGACTTCAGGGCCAAACTGGATGACATCTGAGAAAGGTCTGTTCATTCATCTAAATAATTTGTTTATAAAGCACATATTTATAGGGTGTCTATTTGTGTTCAATATGAAAGAAACCATGTAGAACGTGGTTCTCACCCTCATAAAATTTAGAGTGGGGGAGATGCTAATCAAATAATCTCAAAATAGGTATGAAATTCAAGTGCAGTAAATGCTGTAGAGGAAATGTGCATGATACATAAAAATAGGATAGATATTCAAAATGTCTAACAGAAACCCTCATAGAAACCTTCATAGGCCGTGGTGCCTAAAGGCTCCATGTTATGTCTGGAGGCAACTCATTAGTAGCTAAATAAAGTGAATTCAGGGTAATGGCTATTTATTAACTCGTGCAGAAATATTTCAATTTTTGCAACTAGTGTTCTGGCTGAATATTGGCATTGAAAAAGAGCTTATAATAGAAGACTCTACTCTGGTAAGAGACTTCATGAGGGGTGACATCTGAGCCAAGAACTGAAGAACTAAGGATAACTAAATGAAAAGAAGAGGAAAATTATTGTAGGCATAGTAGTGGAGCATGTTCAAAGTTCCTGTGAAGATGGATGAAAATTGTACGTTCCAGTGTTGGAAACAAGAGGGAACAACATAGATAAGAGGAGCTGAAAGAAGTCCAGAATGGCTAGAGTGCATTAAACAACAGGAGCCTAATAAAGGCTGGGGCTGGGGTTGGGGAACTGGATATGAACCAGAACAGGCAGGATCTTGCAGGTCAGTGAAAGTAGTCCATTGAGCAATGGGAAGCCATTAAAAATTTTAAGCTGAGAATGGCATGGCCAGATTAGCATTTCACAAAGAATGATCTCTGCTGTGCAGAGCAGAGATCACAGTGGAAGCAGGTAGACGTCATCCAGCAGAGAAGTTGGTGGCTCAGACCAGGATAGTGGTAATAAGGATGGAGAGAGTATCTAGTGTCTTGCTTGCTGAATTGGTAATGATGGTGATTCGCTGAGACAGAACACACTACCATAAGCCTGGGCATGTTGGTGAGGGGAGCCAAAAGAGAGACAGTGGAAGGGAGAGGAGCTGACCATGTGGTGATGAAGAGACCATTCAAGAGGAAACTGGAGTGTAGGGGAATGGTCTGGACCAGAAGTAGGCATTTTTGAGTTCCCTTTGCAGCAGCAGTCACTGATGCCCGGACTGTGGAAGAGACAGCCTAGGGAAGGGCAGTGGACTGGGAGGGGACCTTGAGAAGTTTCAACAGTTACTGGTCATCCCTTTACCTGTGAAGGAGACTAAGAAAGAGGGGCTAGAGTGGACAGTGAAAACATGGTGGTTTGGAATCAAGGAAAGAGAACACTTCAAGAAAGAGGGAGAGGGTGACAATTGTCTAATGGGATGAGGACTCAAAGTGCCCAGTGGCTTGCTCTCCAGAGAGAATTCACTGAGGGCTTAGTGAGAGCTGCTGTATTTTCTCTTAACTTTTTACTTTGAATTAATGATAGACTCACTCCCCCCATGATAGCATCTTACACAGCCACAATATCAAAACCAGGAAACTGACCTTGGCACAATGCAATGAACTCAACTACAGACCTTAATTGAATGACACTAAGAGCTGCTTTGATAGAGCAATGGGGCCAGAAATCAAATCAGAGTGGGTGGTGCAGGGAGTGGAGAGGAAACAGAGGCAGGGTGGATAGTAACTATTTATCCTATGCTGCTGTGTGCTAGGCAATGCGCCAGGGTGGAGCCCTGTAGAAACCTTCATATCCATAGGATCTGGACAAGGGATCAGGGGAAAAAGAAGCTGAGGATACAAATCTATATCTGGCAGGAGGTACCGGTGTCAGAGGCCACAGTGGGCCGAGGGGCAGGAACTCTAGTAGTGAGTCATTGAGAATGTCCCCTGAACCCCAGGCAGTGTCAGAAGAAAGTGTACTAGGGTGGTGGAAAAGCACCATAAGTCTCTTCCTTCAGGACAGATTTTTCTGGGGAGTTTGTCATCCTAATGCGTCTCAGATTTTACTAACTATTGAGAGCAGAGAACCTTTCTGTAGTGGAGCCCCAGACATTTTAGTTGTTACATGTTCTAATAGAACTTTAGAAGGAAATTTTGCTAATGGGTTGGAGTAACATATTTCTAACAAGTCCATTTTGCAGATGAACACATTGAACCCCAAGTTCCGAAGGAGCTTACATTGCCCAACCACATAGCCAGGCCCTCCCTGGGTCTCAGAGTTCTGACTGTTACATTTCCATTCCAGTGCCTCTTAGAGGTCCCACCTCCTGTGTTGTCCTGGATCTCAAGAAGCTGATTCTGTTGAGCCATGTATGTAGTCACTGCTTCCAATGAAAGTTTGATCATTTTTATCCTTCCAATAACACTCAAGTTGGCTACCCCCAGGTATCAAAGAGCCAACAAAATCATAGAACATGTTCTATATTTGTCCCTCATTCTGGCTGGTGGATGGCCAACAACCAGAAAAATAAGTATACGAAACTTGAGGATAGATTTTACTGCTGCGCCACTTTCCAACCCCTCCCCCCAACCAGGGACACTGCGTGAAGTTCTGTTTTCAAGATGGAGGGAATCAGAGGGGAGGGGGCCAAGGAGAAGATGCAGGTGGAAAGGGGCGGCAGGGCTCGGATCCCCTCAGGGCTGGAGCTGTGCTCAGGCTCATTTAGATGGGGCATTGGGAGGTTCCCCGAATTGTGCTTCATCCCATCTCAGCTGGTGGGACTTAGAGAGCACTGGCTGCTGTGTGAGAGAAGCTGTAACAGGAGGCTCTGGTCCTGCATACTAATTGGCCTACTTAAATGACTCTTCATCCCTTCCCTCCAACTGCAACAATCCCCTTCCGAAATCGCCTGCTCCCAGTGGTGGAGGCTTGCTGCCATGGTAACCCAGCCTTCCAAAGCTGGGAAAACTCACCATAGAGAGGTGGGGAGAAAAATTCCACAGCAGAATTTCCAAAGAAGGGCTCAAAAGGGAGAGAGAGGGAGAACAAAGGTTTGGGGAATGATGTAGTTGGAGACAGGGAGCTTCCCTCATTGAGGCCCTCAGGTGCTCTACACAAATGTGCATCCAGACACGTAAAACTGCAGAGACAAGACCAGACAGGGCTGGACACTGTGAGACGATCACCTCATTCACGGCATGTCCAGCACAGAAGAATGGGGGTAGGAACATGCCTGCGATGGCCTCTTTAATAAAATATTCCCTATGCACTCACTAAAATACTAGTAAGTACAGAGATTGAATATGCCCTGATCCAAATGTGGACTCTGTCACTGAGGGTTTTGTTATTGTGTTTGCTCTTCAGAAAATCATATTTGAAACACAGTTATACCTCCTTTGAAAAGAGAAAATATGTCAGTCTAACGTGTGTGTCTCCCCACTGAGTTGCTCCAGAAGAGGAGAGAAACCACCCAGATATGCTTGCTTGCAGGCAGCCTGTTCCCACCCAATATGACCCAAGACTTGCTGAGTTTGCTAAGTGGAAAGACAGCAGGGCAACAGCACTTGGAGCTGCTGAATCCCCTTTAATAGGACCAAAAAAAAAAAAAAAAGCAATAGGCATGTTTGGTGATCCCCTCTAATTCTGGAGAGCCCCTTAGCATTATTTGAAGCTCAGTCCTTTCTGAAACACTTCAATTCATTCTCCTCTGTTCCTTAGAGTTTCCCTTCAGGTCCCCTTTCTTCCTGTTTCTAAAGCAAGGCAGTGTCTTTTACGTCACGAGCCCATGGCATCGTTTCTGAAACACCCCAGTGTTAAGGAGCTGGCACACATAATGTCGAAAGGGGTGTTTAGTTCTCAAAAACCAAAGCAAACACACACACTAATGTTCTCTCTGGGACCAATGTGGGAGAGAGTTTCTAAAGGCTGACCACAAGCTGATTGTGTTTCTGACAGTCCCCTTCTCTCAAAGGAGTGGGCAAATTCTGCCATGCCTTTATCTGTGCCTGACAACTCCCAGAAACAAGCCAGGGCTGGGAGCTAGCTTCAGATCCAAGTCTCAGGGAACCCTGAGAGCAGGAGATGGCCGGCACTTAGAGAATGAAGCAGTGGAAGCCACACAAAAACAGGAGGCAATTGGTTTTCAGATGGAGCAAACGGTGCAGAGAAAAGCTTATTCAGTCGTATTAAGTAAGATACGCAACCATGTCACAATCACCTTTGTCCTCTGATGTCATTTTTGACAGAAAAACTTTGTAACATGCTTGACTCCCAAGCCCTGGCTTTCAAGGAGACATTTGACAAATCTTTCATTTATTTCTTTTCAACAAATATTTATGAAACAATCTCTGCTAGATGCCAGAAATACAAAGACGAATATGTGCCTGGACTTCTTTTAGAGGGTATTGAAAATAATAGCAACCTCTTAACATTTGCAGTCTACTTCCAGTTTCCAAAGCACTCCACATGTCATCTAATTCAATCTCCGGGACCAATCTGATTGTGCTAGATAAGGCCTGTGCTCCCTGAGTGAGAAATGAGGGGTAGAGAACCTCCGACAAAAGTTGCCAGCAATGGTGGGGGGCGCTATCCCTGATATGACCAACTCACTTTGCACTGGAACTTTAGGTGCTATGAGAGCATGTTCTCTGGATACCAGGGCACACAGTTCTCCAGGCATAAATACCCACTTGAGAGATTAAATAAATTAGCCTTCAAAGAAATCTTTGAAAGTGAGGACACTTTATTCAGAAAGAAAACTGGCTTTACTTTCAAAGAGGACTGCAAAGAAGACATTTTCAAAGAGGTGATTTAATGAGGTAGGAAAAATACTGGCCAAGGAAGTAGAAGGTGGACAGCCTGGCCCTACTCAGTGGCTTTTGGGAAATGAGGAAATTAGGCCAGATTATATTTAAACTGCAGTTAAAATTATGCATGACTGACCAGGCACGTTTGCAATTACATATGCTGTTCAGCAGCTCCTGAAGAATGTTTGGTCAAATACAATTTTAGAAATAATGCAATTGAATGTTACTTACATATATATTTATTGAATTGCCTAAACTGGTCGAATGTCAAGAACTAAATAGCATTCTCAAGGTCTTTTCATTTTGAGATCTCCTCCAACAGGTACTATAGGAATGATAAGAATGAAAAGCATAATGCCTAGAACATAATAGTCATTTCACAAATATTTGCTTCATAAATATATGAAGGCATGGATGGATGAATGAATGAATGAGGAATGAATGCTCTCCTTAGAGCAAAGAACAGAATTTTGTCATGGTGGCAAACTGGAGATTGCAAAAATTATCCTTCTGAGAAGTGTAACAGAGTACGTCATGCCAAAAACAAAAGTCATGTAACCAAGAAACAAAATAGTGCCTCGGGGGAGGTAGGGTGTAATGGGTGGGTACATCTGGAGAAGTTTTAATTTTACTGCCTCAGTCCCACTGTTGTTTTCTTAAGGTTAGTTTGTTGATTTATTGCTAAGTAGCCAAGTTGCTTGTGCTCTCTGATCCTAGATATTTGCATTTGGAAAATGAGGTTACTCTTGTCCCAGCTCCAAGGGAGCATGGACCTGTGCTGGTCCAAGTAACAGATTTAAATCCAGAGTGCCACCTTCTATCAAAAACGTTTGTCATTTTAAGTCATTTTTTTGCAGTCAGATTAACTACTTGTGGTACCCTCAGCTCCTTGGCATTTTGTCCTGTGGGCTGGCACACTGACAGTGCCTCCAAGGTTATGCCAACCTGCTTGTTGTGCAGATGCATGCCCAAGGATTTAACACCTAGATATCTCTCTCATGAAAGAAACTCTTGCCTCCAGCCATGGAGGTCTGTCTATGGCTCTTCCTATGCCTGTGTTTGCTGTGGCTGTGTTTTCTGGGAAAATGTATTCACATTTCTTCTGGATCTTGTAGCACTCTATGAAAACTCCTAACCCATGAGAGCATTTAGCATTTACTCTTTCTGATTAAACTACTTATCAGATTAAACTTTGTGCTGTTTTCACTTTCTGTATATATTTTGTCTTTCCAACTAGATTAAAAACTCTTCTACATGGGCAATCATATTACAATACAAAAATGTATCAGAATAATGTGCTATATACCTTAAACAATGTTTATGTCAAATTCATGCAATTTAAAAAATAAATTAAAAACTCTTGCAGGGAGGGGACCATATTGGTACACAACTGTGTCCCCACAGTGCCCAGGAGGGGCTAATAAGCCCTTGTTGATTAGCGGGTAGTAAATATATGCTAATGATTTTAAGAAAGTAATTGCAGCATTTAAGGAGCCAAATTAGAAATCCATAACATTGAAGTAGAGAAAAATATATTGTATTAATTTTATGTGGACCAGATTGTAAAAAAATAAAAATAAAAATTCAGAAGTCCCACCACTAAAATTCATCCTGTAAAAATAAATTAAAATTTATATTGTCTGCATGATAAGTGTTATTCAATAGTGGTATGTTAAACAAGAAGAAGACATTATTTAAAGAGAAAAGCAGGGGCAGATTTATCTCCTCACATGCTCTGTTGCTTAGTTAATGCTTCTGCTCAGAAAAATAACTTAAACTACTCGATTGGGTGCTACTGATTTTTCACTTTTAATGCTTTGTTACCCTTTGATTCCTCAGAAATGAATCATCAGTGCTGAATGTGCATGAGGCTAAGAGGGGAATATAAAGAAAAGGAAAAAGAAGAAACAGAAGAAAGAACATACCTATTCACTGCTTTCCTCAAGGACTGGTGATCAGTTCCCTCTGCATGAGTAAACATGACTACTTGCATTTCCCTAACTTACAAAAGAAAACGGGGGTGGGGTCCCTTAGCCCTTTAGTTCATAAAACTGTGCCACAATCCTTGTGCCCGAGTTACCTAAATGTCGTCGCTGGGTCACTTTTTCTCCCCCACACCAAGCATTTACCAGGTACCGGTGAGAGCCCATCCAATTCAACCCTGGTGCTCCACTGACATGGAGCCACACTATGCCCTTTCAGTGGGGGAGGGAGCTTACCGGCTGAACTTCCTAACAGTTTCCTTTCACCCTGAAATGCAAACTTAGGCCATTTTGGGGTCTTGGATGCTCACTTTTAAAAAATCAAAAGATATCAAACATATGATCTCATTTACAGGACGAAGTGTGATTTTTCTTCCTTATCCTCATAAGAAACAGCCCTAGCTAACTGACTCCACATTTCCTGAGGACCAATTATAAAATAATCTATTCCCACCTAAAAGATACTTTTAAGTGGTGTTTGGATATGCCTTAGAATGTCTTGAGTAGAACAGTTAAATTTAAATAACCTTTCCAGGCTTATTACACATAGTGAATACAACAATAAGTACCTGGTTATGAGCACACGGCCTCTCTCTCTCTCTCTGCCCCTTTGACTCTGTCTCTGTGTCTCTCTTGCTCACTCTCTCCAATAATTTGTCAAATTGTTTTAGTAGACTGAAAGGAATTAACTCTACCAACAAATGAGATGTACAAATGATCATGAAACTTGTTGATATTGTAAATGGAAGATGTTTTCAGGGTGGCTAAAATAGTTTCTCAGGTGAATTACTATCAGTCTGAACAGGTTTGTGGGCTGTTTGCCAAATGGTAGTTGTCGCTGGCCTTCAAATAGCAACCAGATAATAACCGTAATTCAACCTGTTCATATGAGCCTTGCAGATAGCAGCCACCTTTCAACTCTGGGGGGTGGTTCTACCAAGAACACAGAGCGCACCTCTGTGTAATTAAAGCTCCAGCTGCATGGATCTACTCATTAGAAGTTCAAAGAGTCCTGGGGGCCAGTCTCTCCTAGTCTTCTTCACCCCCTCCCATATTCTTTTCTGTTTCCTCCTTTTTCCTGCCTTTTCTAGCTTTATTATTCATCTCTGAAACTGCAGCAGAAAAAACTGCAAGACCTCTACTACTCCAACTTCCTAACTAAACTGGGTGCTCCATGAAGGCATGACCTTTCTGTCTTAGCACAGAGCCATGGTAAATGTCAGCAGAATTAATGGGCATTCCCTTTGCCCATAATGATGTCCACAAGAACATTACTTCCGTGCAAATGAATCATGCATCTTAAAATCCTCAATCTTATCACAAATTATGCTTAACCAATTCAAGATGGGTGGATTTTACTCTTCAGGAAGACCCCACAATAACATTTACCCATATTATACCAAACAGTGAGCATAAAGATTAATTAGTGAGTAGTTATCACCCTTAATAAGTCAAGTGCATGACAGTTATCTCTCTGACAGAAGGGGTGGTAAAGATGTTAGTCTGTGCAGTGAATACAAGTTTAACTTCCGGCTTCTACCCTTCATGGATGGTGTAAATGTAGGCAGCACCTCTTCACCTCGACAGCAGGGCCCAGTGAACTCATGGAATGGTTGGATATGTTTTAAGAGTTGCACCTGCAAAGTACTCAGAGGGGTTCGTCCTTAGCAAGCCTCAGTAAGTGTTAGTCACTTCAGCCAGCTGATCATCATCGCTCTTTCAAATACAGACATGAGGGTTTCAGAAAAGCCAGCTTCACTTTCTTTCCACCATGAACAGGGACACAAAAATAACAGCAAGAGGCTGGTCCGGACCTGAACGGTAATTCTCTGTGTGCCTGATTTATGTGAATAAAAATAATACATTAGCACAGGGCCTGGCTGTTTCAGCAAACACTTCTGCAAGGACAGATAAGTGATTTTTTATCTCCTTTTCCTAAGAGACACAGTTATACAATGGTCGCTTAGTCCAAGGCATGCATGTCTGTGACAGGAGGGCACTGTCGTGCCCACAGCCCACAGTGATAGCAGCCACTCCACTGGCTTACTGGGCAGTATACTAATACCATTCAAAGCTTTGTAACACATGTCATTTCATTTGATCTCCATCACAACCTGCCAAAGGTACAGGAGGGGGACAACCAAAGATGAAGCCGAGGGTTGGAGGCTTTCCAGAGGCAGCACATGAATTGATGGCAAGGATAGACTGGAACTTAGGTACCTTGACTCTCAGCCCCAAGCTTTTGCTAGCTCGCACATGAACTACTTCTTCATGACCTACAGTGAATTTTTAAAAATCTGACTACATACTATACTTTTCTTTTGGCATACTATACTTCTGCAGTGGTCCTCAGAGAGGGGTCTGAAAACCAGCAACATCTGCTTTACCTGTGAACTCATGAGGAGCGTAAGTTCTCAGGCTCCACCCTAGCCCTGCTGAGTCAGAAATGCTGAGGTGGGGCCTAGCAACCTGTTTTCCTGAGGCCTCCGTGTGACTCCCACATACACCAAAGTTTGAGAACCACTGCCCTAGAACAAGGAGGCCAATAATAACTAAATTATCTCCTTTAACCCTTACAACAACCCCAAGATAAGTAATACTGTCATTGCAATCTTAAGTACGAGGAAATCGAAGCTCTAAAACAATGGTCAGCCTCTCTAAGATCATGAGGTCAGTAACGGGAAACTGAAGTGGACTTATGTTGGCCTAACTCCAGAGGCCCCAGTCCTAAGCCCACCGCTCCACTGCTCTACAGTGGTCAGAAAGGGCTTTACTAGAAAGAGTTCAAGTCAGATTCCTATTCCTTTCCTTCACCACAGACCTTCACATTTAAAATGATGCTTGTCATGTCCTCCCACTCCCATCATATAATTTGGGGGATGGAGTGTTAATATACCCAGTTTGTCACACTCAGCAGTGGAAACCTGAGCTTTTCTAGGGAATAATCACACAAACACCCAATTCCAGTGGGATCCGGGCTCACAGAGCTTAGGTCACTTTCACATTATTCCCAATTTGAAACCAGAACACTTTGACCACTGACACTCTTCAGATGGTTGGCACTTATTTTCTGAAGGGATGAAAATGCGATTGACCTCAATTTCCATAATGAGAACAAGCTCAAGGGCTCAACAAGCATTTTTTATTGTCAGACAAAGAGTTAAAATAATGGTGAGGTCCTCAATTAGCAGAGGAAACCCCCCCACCCCCGGTGGAAATCTTGACAGCTGTCATTCAAGATACTTTTCAAAGAACTACAGATGCTCTGTGGTTCTGTCTGGGAATCCGCTGATGCCAATCCCAGGACAGGGCCTACACTTAAGTGGATGCATATTTCATTTTACACAGCTTCCCTCTTCATCAATCTTACCTTGGGGTCATTAAGTTTTCAGGGAACCATGGAAACAAAAATGATTATAAACTTAAAAGACAGTAATTTGGTATAGGATGCTATTTCAGGTCAAGTAGGCAGTAACTTTTAAGACTAGAAATGGGGACACTTAGGGGTCTTCTTTCTTTCTCTTTTGCATCTGCAAAATGACCTTACTACCAAGGCTTACTTCAGTAAGATAAGAATACTAATTATCCTTTTCCACTTCCCTATCCTTGCCTCACCCAACAAAAGTGGTGTGAGGGAAGAATGAGAGAGAAAAAAGGAAGAATCCACCATAGCTACGAGAAAGAAAACCTACTTCATCTACTCAGCTGCATGCTGTCCACCCCCTTTGATAATCAATCACACACCATTGTATTTTGCCTACATATCTTTGTGGGATGGAGATTAATTTAGGATATATCCTATCATTGAGACAATTTTGAAGTCCAAGCACATACATTTCTTCCTTTAAACCAAATGGTCATGTGAATATCAAACAAGAGCTGTTCCATGAACTAGAGAAGTGTTAGTGACCCCACATTTTTATATTCTGTGGCACATGCACCAAAGGGTAATTTTGTCACAGCACATTGGTTTGTAGGTAAAAAGTAAGAGGGGTCAAACTGAACCTAAGTGGAAAGATTGGGAGAAGGAGGATAAGGTGGGCTTGAGAAAAGCAAGACTTTGGCGATGATGGCTTTAGCAGGCAAGAAAGAAGCACTTGTACCAAATAGATTTAGATTAGATGCCTCCTTCTGTTAATTTAAGGTCAAGGTCCTGCTGAGAAAGAACGCCACTCAGTTGTGCTTTGCTAGTCCCCAGTCAGTAAGAGCCACCCAGAAAACTTTGACATGTGTCTCTCAGTGTGGCAGTAGACGGGTTTTCCTAAAAGGGATCTTGGCTAAAGGCCACCAAACTCTGCTCCCTTTCCTAAACATCTAATACTGAAACTTTGTTCCATGGGGATGTATAATTCACAACTCAACCCAATCAAAACAAAAAAATGACATTACATGTAAGTACTAAGAAAATGCAAACCATTCTTAAGTAGTTTATATTTTCATTCATCAGAATGTCTATGCAATAACAAAGTGCTGGAAAAAAATTCAGAAACTAAACCCACTGGTTAGCTATTCCACATAATATTAATCAGTCAACTAGATTGATGTCCCCTTGCCCAATGAATTAGCTAATATCTTGGCTAAGCCAATTTAATCATTTTGCTTGCATAGACTCCTCCTCAGACTAATCAATAAAACCCCAGAAACTATCATTTTAAAGGTTAAATGGCTAAGTGATTCAAAACAGTTTCTCTCTCCAAAACTCCTTTTTTATCCAGTGAACTTAATGGCTAAAATGCAATGCTATTTTAAAAAAATACAATTCTTCCACTTATGGGGAAAAAGGACATTGGGGTGTTATACTGTCTCAATTAATTTATGAAGACAATGAAAAAAATCAGCAAGTTCCAATTTATAGGCAATTTGAACTATAGGTTAAGTAAATATATTTTGTTTCCAGAATAAAATGAAAAAAACAGATTAGAAAAATAATATTTGTTTAATCACATATATACAAACAATTACACACACGGACACATTTTAAGGAAACATTCTTTTAGAAGGGAAAAAATGAAGACCTCAAAATTTACCTGTTGAAAGCACACAGGCATAAAATCTACATAAGAGAAAACAAAAATGGGTCACAAAAATGGGGAAGTTGTTGATTTTGCCATGTGTCCTTTCTGGTCCCTTCAGACAGATCTGCACCTCAGTGAAGGCATCGCCCAAGTTCATATAAAAACCTGGCACAGCCAAAAGTAGGTGTTGGGATGCATTAAGTAAAATGCACATTACAAAGACTAGAGTCATTTTAAAAAACATGTGTATGTTAAAATTCCATTCAGTGCCTGTAATGCAAAAGCATTCAACAATATGTGAGACTACAGATGTGTGTGTACAGTTAATATGAAGTCACAAATTCATATGCTGCGCTGTTCACCACTCAGAGAAGAATAAGGCTAAAACGAGATTAGTAATGCTTGATCCCTTTGCACATGAAGTGCATTGTGTACTAGAGAAATTTCGATTTCACAAACTAACTTCCACTGTATGGATGTATAGACACTATTCATAGATGTATCTGATCTCAGATGTAAGACCTGCTTTTGGTAAAGTAGCATTTACGAGCATTCACTGAAAGCCATAGTGTAGAATCTAGTCAAGAAGCACATTTTACATTATAAATATTTGTTGATTTGTAAGTTTTATAAATTCTGTCCAGATTCTGAAAATAAAAGAGCCCTGAAGCAAACACCAAACCAAACCAAACCAAACCAAAAGCCTGACATGGGTGTGCATCTGAAGACTTTACTTCAGACTCCCCCGCTGTGCCGTAGTGAACTCTGCTTTCACCCCCCCAGAGACTTCCTTTACGTCCCTCTGAGGATCACATTCAGCATCGAAAGCTCTGATGCCTCATTTCAGACACATGAACCGAGCTCAACCTGGCATTTCCTCCTTCAGATTTGCCACTCGCTCTGCCCTTCAGACTAAGATGGGTAAGAGACTTTCCTGGCTGTTAACTTCCTGACTTGTCCGGAAAGGAACAAATCAGCCTGAGAGACAGATCATCAATAACCAAAGGAATTCTGATTCACACCTGAGGAAAGTGTTTTATTCAGGAATTTGCAAAACTTTTCATGTAAACACCAATCTTCTCAGGGTTGAATGCAGTCAAGACACCCAGGAATTGGTGGTTAGCAATATTCATATACTGGTATATTCTGTGCAACTGTTTTAAAAGCAGGATGACAATATAGATCAAGATTCACAAAAATGGGCATGTCCTTTGAGCCTGTGAGTCAACTACTGGAGCTTATCTAGGTAAATAATTCAAAAGAAGAAAACAATCCTACATGCAATCATGTTCTCTGCACAGTTATTCAAGATACTAAGAGAAGGAAAAATCTAGAAGTCCAACAGTAGGGGACAACTAGGCTAATTACAGCAACTCTATTAGATGGAATATGACTTAATCATCAGAAATAATTATACAATGATTACGTATTATAATAAGAAAAATGTTTATAATAAAAGACCAGGCACAAAAAAATGAATAAGAATTGTGGGTTCAAGATGATTACAAATATATAATGCATGTGTATGTGTATGTACATCATGTATATGCCATAGATCCTCATTATTTGAAAATTCTGTTTTTGCAAACTTTTCTATTCCCTGCTGTTTATTTGTAATCCCCGAATCAAATGTGTGCTTTCATAGTCATTCAGACACATGCAGAGCAGCAAAAATTTTGAGTCATCTGATCTTCCTGGTTAAGGTTGAGCAAACGGATGCTCTGCCTTCTTGTCTTAGCTCTCATACTGTAAATGAACATCTTTTTCATGGTCAATTTAGTGCATATTTTTGCATATTTATAATTTCTGTTCATAATTTCACTGATTAAAATGACCCACAAGTGTAGTGCTGAAGTGCTGTCTAGTGTTCCTGAGGGCAAGAAAGCTGTGACTTGCTTTCCAGAGAAAATACTTGTGTTAAACACACTTCATTCAGGCATGAGTTATAGTGCTGTTGGCTGTGAGTTAGGTAATGAATCAGCTACTTCTATTAAATAAAATGTGTCTTTAAACAGAAACACATATAGAACAAGGTTAGATATCGATAGTTTGACAAAAATGTTGTGACCACGGGTTCACAGGAACCTCACCCTGTGTATCCCCTTGGAGAAATCATCATTTGCAAACTCAGTGTTTTCAGTGACTTTACAGAACACAGCTATCACTAATAATAAGAATATAATAATAATTATATGTACACACATGTGCATATATATGATACATGAATAGTACACTACAAGAGAATTGTGTGTATGAATACACAAATGTGTAATAATGTGGTTTTAGGGATAGATTTAGTTTTTTCTCTGTAGATATAAAATTTCAGAAATGTTTTTACAACATTGCTTTTACTATAAAAACATTTAAAATGGAAAAAGAGCCAAAGATCCCTGCTGATTGATAACAGAGTTCTCTGGTCGTATGTGCACTTCTTTTGAAGTCAATGTCCTTACTGCCTCTGTCAGACACAGCAGGTTGGCCAGCACGCGTCCTTTGTACCCACGCTCTGGACAGGTCATCTGATCTCAAAATGTTTTAGTTAGCTCTACTAGGAGGTAAGAATAATTGCAGACCTACACGGGTGTACCCATCACAGTCTTGCAGGAAGGTTCCCAGGAAGAGAATCTGGTGGTCTTCAGTGCTTCTACTCTAAACTGTTACTTGCTGCTACAGACTGACTTTTGTCTCCCCAAATTCAAATGTTGAAACTCTCACCCACAATGGGATGATGTTAAGAAGAGGGGCCTTTGGGAGGTAGAGTTATAATAGATTAGTTCATGGAGGTAGGGCCCTCATCACAGGATTAATGCCCTTCTAAAAAGAGAAGACTCTGTTTCTCTCTTCATGCACATGCCAAGAGAGGTCAGGGCCCTCACTGAGAATGCTGGCACCCTGATCCCAGATGGTGACAAATAAATTTCTGTTCTTTAAGCCACTCAAGTCTATGGTATTCTGTTTTAACAGCCCGACTAGACCAAGACAAAGCCCTAACTCCCCACTGTGACTATACTGAGGAGGCGATTAAGGTTAAATGAGGACACAATGGGGAAGCCCTGATCCAGTAGAATTGCTGTGCTGATAAGGAGAGGAGAGACACCAGCGAGTTTGCCTTCTCTCTCTACCATGTGAGGACACAGTGAGAAGGTGGCCATCTGCAGACCAGAAAATGATGATGCTTGGCACCCTGATTTTGGACTTCCAGCTTCTAGAACTGTGAGGAAATAAACTGCTGTTGATTAAGCCACCTAGTCTATGGGGCTTTTTTTGCAATGGCAACCTGAGCTATCTAATACCCTTTGGTTCAGTGGTCTTGGCCTCCAGCTTCCCACTAGGTTCAGAGGACAGGATGTGTGTAGAGTTATCGTTGGCTGACTGCATCCTTCTATTAAAAGTCATAGCTCCTGCTCAGGTGACTTTCTAGGTAACCACTCTCTCCCCTGTCACTTCAGACCAAGAAATGACAAGGTCCTACACTATCTTTTGTGGTTTCCCCACAACCTACCTGCACTGTTGTAGAGTCCTCTTATTCAAATGTGTGGCTATTACTCAACTTCAGTGTGCCAACTATGTTTTTTCAAGACCCTGAGAGGATCTAAGAGAGTATGGGAATTATTAAAAAGAGCATTTTAAAAAATGTGATTCCAGATACTGTTTCACTGATAGAGAGGCTGACAGGAACTCCTAATTAACTGGTAATAACGTCATTTTCTGAGTCACCCGAATGGTTACAAGTGGGATCAACATAGGACAGTGGCTGCAGGATTGCCCATACCACTTGGTTTGTGATGACAGTGCCAATGTGATAGTAGGAAATAAAGCCCCCTTTGGTCTGCCTGGAACACAACTTATTAATATTACATTTTTCTTCCCATACTCTATGAGCCAGACCTTCCATAATCTCTGGTTCCATTTTTATTTTTGCCATGTCTTTTTCTCCATCTTGGTTCCATTTGCTTAAAAGTCTCCATTGTTCCAAGGGTCAGGAAAAAGGGGCAGGGGGAGTGCTTGTTTAGAACTGATTGCCTAGCAACACATCTTCCTAATTCCAAGGACAAAGGCTATTTGCATTTTGGGAAAGAAGAAAAAGAACTCCGCTTCTCATGAGTCCCAGGGTAAGAGTGTCTTGCTGACCACTCCTCAAAGGAACCTTCCTTCCTCTGAGAACTCCCTGTGGGTGGCCTTTCTTTGCCTGCACCACTCATGTCTCCTCCTGAGAGGGGTGGGTGCCGCCTTCCAAGGTGCACCCAGAGCTGCCTGGGGCACTGAGTGCCTCCTGGCACTGCCAAACTGCAGCCCCTGGCGGGTGGCACCAGGACAAAGCTCAGAACATCCTGATCTCATTCAAGTGGACATTTCTTTCCCACACTGTTCACTTGTAGCTTTCTTTCCTGGAAACATGCCACACCCAGGGGATGTCCAAGTCTGCTGCTCTTAACTCCTAAACTGCCGGTGGATGAGTTCCTCTAGACTGCTTAGGGAAAGCTGAAGACAACAGGGGCATGGAAAAAGGAGATATTACCTCACCCAGGAAGTTCTTGGCTGACCTACAGCAGGTGGGGACTAAGGAAAGATAAAAACTGAACCAGGTTGATATATGAAAAAAAATTACTATTCTGAACTAGAAATTTTCCTACCAAAACATCCCATCCTCCATCCTGCTCAGTCTCCATGCTGAAGAAATAAAGGTTGGTTCTCTTCTAAGTGAATGGAGAGGAATGAGATTGGAGTCTTTCATGTTTGTGCCTAAAAAAATAAGAAAACTCCTAGGCTCCATGTTAAGCAAGACCTTTAAATTGATGAAGCTCTAAATTATCTTCTATGAAACAGATCTTTAAGGAGAACATGGACAACTGTTGACAATGTTTAACTTATTTGAAAAGTGCCAAGTAGCACAAGGCATGTCACCTTGGCTGTACTATGTAATGAAGGCCATTTCACGGCTGTGTTTACATTGGTTCTTTTGCCTCCTTATCATGCTAAGATATTTGTCATGAGGAGAGCCCCTGCCTATGCCCAGGTAATATCAATCTATAATATGATAGCAGATACATCTGGTACAAAGATGTTATCAGGTTTTATATACACTTGCATTCCTTTGTCATTTTATGCATTTCACACACAAACATACACCCAAGACAAAGAAACCATGCTGACAAAGAAAGTCGGCACAAAGCTAATAAATTCACTTCTTTGACTACTAAAGGGATATTCCTCTAAGAGAGAAAAAGTAGAAGAAAATGATATCACCTAATCCTCTTGTCTGTAATGCCAGGATATAAATGCATCAGAAGAAAATTCTGAATGATTTATGGGAGTTGACTGATGGCCAGGGAACAAAAAGACACATTTTTAAAAATAACACTAAGCAAAACTTCACCTTCTGCAGAACATAGCTGTGGCTTTGTGTTTTTTCTTTATTTGTGAGGGTTTTTTTTTTTTTTTGGCCAGATTTATAAATTCTTTAAGATTGGTCCTTAAGTCTTCCCTGTGCAGAAAGTATTTTCATTTAATTCAATGAAACTGGGGATTGACCAAAGAGTTTTAAAGCTGAAAGGACTTCAGAAGTTATCTGAACCAAACACTGTCCCCATTTCACAATTGATACCTACACACCGTGGCCCAAAGAGGTTCCGGTTTGCCCAGATGACATGCAGATCACATTGGTGGCACCTAATTTACAGAAATCATTAATTAGGACACTTTGGCTTCATGTGACCACAGGCAGTTGGCCTTATTAACAAGAATATTACTTTGGTTAGCAAGCAAACCTTGTTTCTTATTTGAAAGGGTTTGAAGTATATATTTTGGGGAATGGGGAACCTGGAATGCTAAGCAAGGGCTGGAATAGACCACCATGGTCCTATTTATTTCTCATTCTCTTCAGGGGGAGTATTTGAGGACACAGTGGGTATTCCAGCACTGAATGAGCAACTAGGGGACACTGTTATGGCCAAATGTGTCCTTGGGTGAATGTTTTCTCTCCTGCAAAGCTGGTGAGTTTTTCTGAGAGTTTGGAGGATAGTGAAGCAGTCATCTGGTAAAAAGTTGAATCAAACATTCTCTGGGTTTCCCTGATCTGCCTACCATTTCCCTTTTTTCTCTTAACACCTGCCACTTCATTATTCACAGTCAGTTGTGCTTACAAGCCATGAACATTTGGGCATTATCTTCTCTATGACATGGAGAAACTATTGGGCATTGTTCTTATGCTATTTGAATAATTATGTCCAAAGTATAATGAGATACTGAGCTTCAGGCTTTTTAGAATAGTCCATGCACATATAATCAATGCCTTGGAAACCCTGATGAAGTTTGGTGACCGGGAAAGAAGCAAGGAGAGTTGTAGATGAGGGCTTATTGGAGAGCATAGGGTAAGTTAGAGCCATATTTGATTCTGAAAACAGAATGTGTTGTAATTTCCTGTGCATGGAGGGCCTATACCTAGTCATATCTTTTATGTCTGGGCTAAAATAATTTACAGTAATGAGAATATGGCAGCTGATTTTAATTGTTGGAATAAAATTCCTGGAATCTTTGAGTTACAAAGGTCTTTACAAATTATCTACAGTATATATAATAAGAAAATAAAATCCCCCACACTAAATCAAATAAAAATGCATCATATTAGTATGAATTTATTTCTAAACCTTCAAACTGGTAACATTTATGTATCATAAATCAAACCACAAAAACACATTAAAGTTTTGCTGTTGCCCAAGGTGTTAAAATCTTATATACAACCCATCTGAGCACGTGGGTTTACACTAGTTTTAATTAATGATTACAACGTATTTAGTAGTTATATTAATGGTTATAACACATATGCAGATGACATTTAAATTAGCTGTTTATAGCATCAATTACTGAGGACTCTTCACAACGTTATTTGGTTCCACGGTTTACAAAACACAGAGCCCTTCCATGGTGTCATGGAAGAGAGACAGCCTGTGCTTGGACACTGCCCTCCAGTGACCAGGAATTCCTCTCTTAGCCAGGCAGCCACGCCACAGCTCTCACTCTTAGGCAGCTCCTGTTTATACTGTGCCAAACCCGGTTCATGGAACTTCTCCCCAACGGTCCCACTTCTGGCCTCGGAGCAGTGTCCTCATCTGCACGGCAAGAGATGGCTAATTTATTCACATCTAGGTCTTCCTTTCTCTCATCCCAATGCCCCTAGTTCCCTCGCTCATCCTGCCTATAGCATGGTCCCAGACTTCTTGATCACCCTCCTCTGAGTGCTCTCTTGTGTTTTAGAGATATCCTTGAAATATAGATGACTTAAAATTACCTCAAACACAACACATACCAAATTGAATCCTTGGTCTCTCCCCAGCTCATTCCAAACTAGGAGAGTGAATGATATAATCGTCTGTCCAATTATGCAGGTCAGAAAACTATTTCATGTTCTTGACATCTTCTTCTGCTTTGCATTTTTCATATGCACAAGGTCCTGCAATTTGCCTCCTAAATAGTTCATAATTCTCTTTACTTGACTTTGTCTCCACTGGCATACCCTTGACCGCTGTATCATTGTCTCTCTCCTAAGCTTCTGCAAGAGCCCTTAATCCATCCGCTCACAGCTGCTCTGGCTCTCCAGAGTTGCACCATCCCACATCTTGCTTAAAACTCTAAGCGGCATCCCATTGCTTCATGATAATAAAAAATCCTTAGCACATCTGACAAGGTCCTATGTTACTTAGTCTCTTTGTTTTTCCAACATAATTTGGCACTTCATGCTCTGTGCTCAGCATACTGGCCATCTTTTATTTCCTTCACCATATTCTGCTCCTTTTCACAGGGCTTCCTTCCCTGTTATTTCTTCAGCCTGGAGTGTACTTTTCCCTTCTTTTGGTCTAGTTAACTCAATCTGCAAGGCTCGCCCAAAGATTCCTGCTTCAGTCTTCCAGGAGTTCTTATATCAGGTCAGATTCCCTTGTTACAGGTTCTTATAGCCCTTAGGACGTCTGCTTTATGATACTTATCATAGTTCTTATTTACTTATATTGGTATTATTTTATTAATGCCTAGCTCTATGTTGGACCCTTAGCTCCACTAGGCTAAGATGCATCTATGTTTTGCTCATTTCTGTCTCCTAGTACACATAAGGTACTCAAAAGTATTTGTTGCATGAAATAACTATGCAGTTCCTATTTTGATTCTCTCTGTTCCATCAGGAGAATTGATATTGAATCTAGAAAAGATGAAACAAATATGGTCAAGAGGAATTTTAAATCCAAAGGAGATGAGATAGAGTCCAAAGTTGTTTTTTAAAAGAATGTGTATCTCCAGGCATTATTAAATGATGTCCCCGCTTGTTCCCCTTGAGAATATGAAGCTTGGTATTCATGTATACTGTAGAAAGTAGGGGAAAGGAAGAAACAAAGATGATGAATGGAGATGGAAAAAGGTTGATATGATCTTTGAAACAGTGATGAAGCAGGACTCCAGAAATAACAGGTAACTGAACATGGCCTTTGTGCCAGACGAAAATTTAACAACAGTCAAAAATGGTTTGAAAGTACTTGGAAAAGGAAGCGGTGATGACCAGGAGCAAGTATGGATTTATCAAGATTAAGTCATAGCAAATGATCACCCAGTTCCTGTTAGGTGAACTTGTAGGAGAGAAGATGGGAGATGGCCATGGGCATGAAGTGTACTGATTTTATCAAGAGTCTTGAAAATTTCCCCATGATATCCTTGAGATGTAGAGAAATGTAGGCTGAACTCACAGCTAGTCAAATACTGCTGTGTGCATGCCCAGCTTACCACTGCCCTGCCCAAGGCTGATTCACTCTAATGCTATTTATCTCTGAGATATTTTCATTAAATGTTCTCTTTATTATAATTATTACATAATTATAATAATAATAGCTGACACATAAAATGCCCACTCTGAGGTGTGCACTGTTTAAAGTGCATTTAATCCCTGCAATGGCAATTTGAGAAAGTATTATGGTTGTTGCCCTTTAACAGTTGAAGAAATTGGCTGTTGAGAGGATAAGCAACTTGTTCAAGGCCATGTAGTTAGGTAAGAGGCGGAGCTGGAATTTAAACATGGAAAGTCTGGCTCCAGTGATCTGCTTTTTATGATATCCCCACCTCCATCTCCATGCTTCAGATGCTCTCAGCCAGCAGACTATATGACACCTGATTAATGAGCATTTCTGCACTACTTTGCAATGCTCTAAAGCAGAAGTTATTTGCCTGTCAGGCACAGACCCTCAAAGGATTCATAGATAGAATTCACAGGATTCTATAAATTTGGTTTGCATCTAACTTTCACTAATCTCAAACAAAAAGTTAACATTTACTTTAATTATTAATGTAGGCAACACGCCCACAGTAGTATCAGAAGAATATATGAAATTGTCACCTGTAGAAATCAGCTGTTTTCCTATCACATTACTGTTCCTGCAGCTATCTCAAAACATCATTTATGTTCACTACTTTGAAGGGACAATGGTCATGTGATCTGCCACCAGATACCCCTATTTAATGTTTTAACACAACCACATGTGTTATTATATTACCTATTTAATATGTTATAACTGTACTTCAGTGTAGTGGTGCTCTTTTGTAACTCTTTGCATTTTGTTTGTGCATTTAAAGCTTTACTTGGGGAAAGCGTCCCCAGGCTTCCTCAGCCTGCTGAGAGCCTCCGTGCTCTCCAGTGGGGCTGTGCCACAGGGTGCGTGGTCGATGCCACGATGGTTTTCCCTCTGTGATACGTGTTTCATGGCCAGGAAAGTAGTTACGACTCATAAGGGCTAACAAAAGATAAGCAAGGGATCGCTCTGGACCAACCACCAACAGACAAACAAAGCATATCACACACACAGAATATTAAAGTATGCTTTCTGTGGTGGCAGCTGAAGTTGCCTTTAAGCGCATAGAAGAAACATAGAGTCCAGATCAGCAGTAAAGATTAGAGGAGTCCTTCGGCCTTCTCAAAGACTTCAGAAACATCACTCCAGTCCAGGAGGGTTGACTAACGGTGTATGAAGATTGGCTGTAAAACGCCCGTGGGTGGTATGTCATAAATTCAGGAGATAGGAAGACACAGAAAGTGTGATGGCCAATGTATGTACTCTGAAGGCAACACCCAGGGACGAATCTATAAAGATCTGAGACAGTGCTCACATTCCTAGGAACCCATCCCAGCTTCAGGGATGTTTATCCAAGAAAGTATTCCTTCAAACATGGAAGGCAGAGTCCAACATGTGCCAGGGGATTCTGTTCTGCCCCTGCTCACCAATAACAACAACAACAACAACTAACAGATGTATATACTTCATGCTCATCATGGTGGCTTCATGACAGCCCTGAGGAGCAGACAGAACAGGCTTCTTCACCATTTTACACGGTGGAAAGTAAGGTTAAGAGAAGTTAGATGAGTTCAAAGCTACACAGTGCACACACATTGCAGGAGAGAACAGATCCAGGTCTGGTGTCTGCTGGTTCCATGTTCCTTGGCATATTAGCCAGATTTCTTCCTTAAGAAGGTTGGACTGGCTACTTCAGAAGCTCTTTCCCAACTGAAAAAGTTATGCTTCTGAAATTTAAAGTACTTCTTTTCCTCCTTCAGCCAATAGAGCTATACGACTTTGTCCTAACATGCACAATACATGTTACGGCCACTAGGGGCAGAGCTCTGAGAATCCACCAGGCCACTCTTCACTTTCCGAGAAAACGGGAGGAGCAGGGTTTGTGTCGAGGGCATCAGTGAAGTTCAGAGTGGGAAGAGCATGGTGTTCGAGAACAGAGGTTCAGATGCTAGCTCTGCCACATGGATAAGCTACGGTATCTGAATATTTTCACATACTCCCTCTGAATATTATTCTCATCTGTATATTATTAAAGATGGTGGAGAAGGTTAAACATCAAGCTGAGATATGAACAGAGGTCAATAAATGTTAGTCTTCCCAACAAGACCTAACCTCAACCCTCTAAGACACAGGCAGCAAACACAAGGTCCGCAGGCCAAATCCAGCCCTCCGCCTTGCTTTATCCAGCCCGGCACCTTGTTTCTACCCGGTGGCAGTGCTGAGCTCCCACTTAACGGTTAAGGAGTAGTTACATTTATACAGTCCTAAATTACATTCGGCCCTTTGAGGGCAACCATGAGGCTGATGTGGCCCCCGGTGAAAATGAGTTTGACACCTCTGCTCTAAGACATGAATAGGAGTCTTTTAAGGTCACAATTGTTTTCTACAAAGAAGCCTAATGAGTTTTCCAGAAGAAATTCATGACTTGCCCTCAAAGAGCTGGGAAGAATTCAAGCACCTGTGGTAGCTGCTAGAAAACATGCTAATATTAACTCACTCTGCAGTTTCACCTCAGGCTGAATGTCCCCCCTGTGCCCTTTAAATTGGGCATCAATCTGTTTTAAACACTTGCAAACACCAGGAAGGTTTCAGTGCTCTGTGCAAAGGCGGGGAGGGAGCCTTGAATCCTCCTCAGCCTCCGCTGCCGTATCCCCGTCATCAGCAACATGTGAATGAACCAAATTATCTCCAGGGCTGAGGGCGTGGGCCACAGAGCCAGGCTCTGCTGTAAGAGGAACCCAGCGTCATGTTCTCCTTCTCCACCCCCCTAGAAGGTGGCTGATGCTGTCGTAGGGCTGTGAGGGAGGAAGCCAGCCTGGAAACACCATGTAGGGAAGAAACTGTTCCGTTTCAGTGTTAGGATTCTAAAATAGCTGCTAATAAAATGCCTTCATACTGCGACACTTCAGTATAGACACCCACAAGGATACCTTGACAAGCTGTTTGACTCCTCACAAGCCTTTTCTAGCTTTTCCTGAGCAGGGCCCCCACCAATCACCCACACAGAGAGACAACTGTGCAGTGACAGAGAAGGCCAGCAGGGGTCTGCCGAGACTGCTGGAGCGGCGGGGGAGCCCTGGCTCCTCGGATGTTGGCTTGTCCAGGAACAGGTCACATCAATTTGAACCTGCTGCTTTTTCTATCTCTCTCCCTAGCCCTGCGGTGTCTTTGATAAAGCTTAATGAGAGAATGAGCCAAACTCACCACCTAGGAGAGAGGGGAGATCCTCAAGAATATTCCCTTCACCAATTCAGAAATGCCATGGTTCAATGAATCTAGGTTCTGATGGTAAGGGGAATGTAATAGTGATTAAAATTCAAAGCTTTCCCATTGGAAGTCCTAAAAATCCATTAACTACTGTGATACCTTCAGGCAAATAATGGGTCAAGCTTGAGGAAAAAATTCAACAGCAGCTAGCCTGTTTTTGCAGCTTGCTAAGTAAGATATTTTATAATGTTACCATTTGAATCTTAGCATGGATGAGACTACGGTAGGTCCGTAGCTACTCTTTGTAAGTGCTGCTGAGCAGGGCCAATATGATTCTTAAACTTGACTGCACATTGGACTCACCTAAGAAGCTCATTAAAAATATAAATTCCCATTGTCACCCCACAGAGATGCTGAATCAGTATCTCTAAGGTGAGGCTCAGTCATCAAAACTTTAAAGAAAGCATTCTGAGCTAGTCAGGTGTGCAGTGATGCTTGGGGATGTGATGGTAGGAGGTGCACCAGTGCCAGGTGAAATAACACCACTATACCTCTATTAGCGTGAGAAAGAGAACTGGAGAAGCTGTTTCACAGTCAGATATTACAGGCAACTTTGTGTTTGAAAATTCTCTTAGTGGTGCCTCCTGTAGGACTTGCTTTTACCTGGTAAGTAGGACTCCTTGGGTTAAATGGCTGTACTAGGTTCTCATGACAACCGGTGGAACGTTCACCGAGAAAAGCTGCTGCAGCTCCACAGAAGGGTCAGTCCTGTGTTTTTAATGTCTTGATATGCATCCAGTGTTAGATTAGGTTGCTGAACAAGCTCTTGAAGTTTTTTTTTAATTGAGGTAAAATTGCTGTATAACATTATATGTCGCAGGCGTCCAATGTTGTAATTCAATATCTGTATGCAATACAAAGTGAATGTCTTGGAGTTTTATGGTTTGTAATATCTGGACAAATAGACCCAACAGCCATAGGAAATAACTACCTGAGGACAGATGTTTTATGGAGAGTTGAGAGATTTAGTCAAGTCATGCTTGGGCTTAGGAGTGATCTTCATCCACTGCTATGGAAAGCATCTTTACTTTCATGGACTTCCCAGAAGAATATCAAACCATCTTTCTTGGAACCTTCTTTTAGGCAGTTATCATAATCAGCAAGAACCTAGCCTTGTGAGGCATTATGGAGGTCAAAACTGGAAGACACACGTTCTGCCCAAGAAGCTCTTGCAACCACTCTTGTTCATAACTTTGGTCATTCGCAATAGCCTTTAAGTTCAACAACACCCCATCTGCTATGCTGCCTTTAAGGCCCAAGTCAAATCTTATTTCTTTGAAAGAATTTTCCAGATTTCATCTCACATCCCAGTAAAAAATCAATGTATTTCTACACTTTACAACATGTATTACACTGCCTAGTGCCTGAGTGATTCATTTGTTTCTTCTCCCCAGGAGATTTGTGGTTTTCTTTGGGAACAGAACATGTCTCACTCAGTACATATTGAAGAGGCGTGGCTAAGAATTATATATGAAACATGATACCATCTTGAATTAATCCAGTCATTTATCCATCCGAGGTATTCTGTCCCTGACCAAAGGACAAAGACTGTGGGGGAAATGTAAAAAGTGTGGAGCATTACTAATATTCTGTCTGCACATCTTTTCCCAAAGCCTTCTTGAACCAGTTCACATTTGGAGGCAGGGGAATCTCTCAGAGGTAACAGGAAAGCTAAGATAATTTCTTCTTGCTCAATATTCACTGGAGATGGAGGAAATCTACTCTCCTACTTAAGTAATAATCTTGTGTAGGCAGGAAAACTATAATTGTAGAAGAAGTATTATGTAAATGTAAGTTACTTAATTAAAAAGGGGGAAAAAAGCCTTCACAGGGAGTAGCTGTTCTAAAGAAGTGGGAAAACTTGTTTTATTTAGTGCAGTTTATCAGTGGTTCACAGATTTTTGAAACAACATATTCATCATGATGAGAGAGATGGCAACTGCCTTGTACTTCTAGGCAAGGTGGAGTAACAGGAAAGAGATTTGCCTTCTCATTTGAAACAACCCAAAATATGGCTTGAATATATATAAAACAATTATTCCAAGACATTAGATAACAGGCAATGAAGGACAATGATCCCCGATAGACAGAAATAATTAGAGTGAGTCCTATGTTCACCAAACTTAATTCACTGCAAGAGACAGAGGGGGGCCGAGCGTGTTGCCTAAGCTGAAAAGATGGAGTTGAGGGTCCGATGAGACGCAGGTGGCTGGAGTGAAAAGGACGGAATACCAGAGAAGAGAGAGCCGCACACACACAGAACTCCGAATACCTATGGAGGGTACCCGTTGTGTATTCAGATGAGTATTGAGCAGTGCATGCCTGTGAGGACACTATCAGCATCTGGGGAAGAACTATCCAAAGGATCAGTGAAAATAGTGCCCAGTGCTCACACAGAACCAAGACCAGTGTGGATTCCCATGAAGCAGAGTGAAAACCTCATGATTCACGGGGGAATTGAGTGCCCAATAGATTATGCCTCAGTGCTGGGGAATCATTAGCTCTAAAGTAACCACTGGTCTGGTACTGCTGAATCTTAATAGCAACACACCAAAGGACCAAACTGTTTCAAGGCAATATAACCACACTCCAGAACAAAGCTCAAAAATATGTAAGGGAATGCAAAAATATCCAGCATCCAACTAGATAAAATTCACAGTGTCTAGAATCTAGTCTAAAATTACTACGTATACCAAGTAACAGGAAAATATGATCAATCATGAGAAATATCAATCCATGGAAATTGATCCAGACAAATATATTGAAATATTTATTATACATTCATCCCACATGCCTAAAAAGATAACTAGAGGCATGGATAATTTTAAAAAGTTATATGTTGAACTTCCAGAAATGAAAATGACAATGTGTAAGATGAAAAACACACTGGATAGAAATAATAAAAAACTACACATTGCAGAAGAAAGGATAAAAGAAGTTGAAGACAGAGTGGTAGAAACTATCTAAAATGAAAAAGGGAAGAGAATCCAAAATCATAAAAAGAGCTCAATGGGCTCATGAGGTAGCTTTAAACGGCTTAATATAAGTGAAACTGGAGTCCCTAGTGGGCAGTAGGGGGAACAGAAGAAATAGTTGAACAATAATGATCCAAAAAATTCAAACTGATGACAACTTATAAATCCACAAATCTAAGAAATCCAAGCACAAGAAATAGGAATAAAAGTATACCAAATCATATCTAATCACATTGCTCAAGACCAGTAATAAAGGGATAATTTTAAAGATGTCTGAGAAAAAAGGAAGCATTGCATACGGAGGAGCAAAAAGCAATGATTATGTCCCACTTCAATGTATTGTCTTCAACAAACTTTAAAGGGGGGAGCTCATTGCAAACAAGGAAACAGAGGCTATGACGGTGCATAAGGTGAATATGACATAACTTTCTTTCCCTAAAGCCATTTGCTTTCACTTCCTTTCTTCCCATCCCCATGGTAGAATCCTAGTTTGTCTAGGTCTTTGATAATAAGCCATTGATCTGTACAAGTGAGTTCAGCCTTCAGTCTTGACCCACCTGCGGCCAGTGAGGTTCACAGAGGAGTTTTTGCAGAGAAGACATTCTGAGAAAAATTTACTTCCTGGTGAGATGCACAGGGAGAAGCTCCAGGCTCCCTGCAGCCACCTCGTGTCCTTCCCCTCCAGCTGCGGTTTTAATATGCTGGGACTTGCTGTAGCCACCTTGTAGCCATGAGGAAAAACCCAAGAAAACGTAAAATGCCAAACCCTAGCTCTCACATTGGGAAGGCTCTGCACCAATCAGAAAGTGCCCACCTGTGAACTTCTTGTCACAAGGATGAAATCAACTCCCTATCTTCTTAGGCTACCACTAGTAGAATATTTCTATCTTCTGTTAAATGCATTCCTAACTGATCAAATTAGAAAAGGCAAATCAAGGTTTGAACCCTTGCCTCTAAGACCCCACTCTGATGCTTTCCTGTGTACCTCAGCTAACCCTTTGTCCTCACCTTCTATAATGGGCTCTGGTCTGAGTAATGCAAAAGTACGAAATGTCACCAGCATGAGAAGCTGAGGCCTGGCTGCCTTAAAAACGGGCTAGAAAGGGGAGAAAGTCCCTGCTGAAGATATCTCTCAGTACTTTAAGAAATCAGAATCCTTCTGGCCCCTCCAAGCCAATGGTCTATGTCCTACCTTCCTTGCCAGTGCACTTAAACGTGTACTTAATTTCTGCACATAACACTTCTGTGTACAAAGTGGAAGGGCTATTGACTTCAGGAATAAGGGACTGAGAAGACTGAAAAAACATAAGGGATTTATCCCATCTCCTGCTCATAGTCTTCACTGGTTGGGAAATGGATAGGACCAGGGACCTGGGCAAAGGTTCTCCAGGCAAAATCTTCTTTGCTGGCCTCAGCCACTTTCTATAGCCCTTCTTGAAAGTCTACACAGCAAGGAAGTACAGACTCTGAGGAGTTCTGCAGCAAGGAAATTGTTGTTTACCTAGGGATCACAGATTTCTTTTATTGGTGAACACCCACTGATAGCCCATGGACCCAGTTTGAAGAGATGCTGCTCTAGGCCAATCAAATATGCACAGGAAGGGGGATCTTGGAATCTGTTTGCTGGGTCTACTTTCATAAGCTGACATAATGCAATCTGACATATCACTTTCTGGCATAAAAACACTCAGTGGCTTCCCACTGCCAAAAGGACCAAGTCCAAAGTCTTTGGCATGGCAAACAGGTGCTGGTGAAATCCAATAATAGCCTAAATAGCCTACTTTGTTACCTTAGATGTATACAAAGGAGCCCCCACTCCCTGGCCGCACACCCTGTGATGTTTACATTGCCATCTCTTTTCATATGCTATCTCCTATGCCAAGAATGTCTCTCTTCCTTCCTGGCCTGGAGCCTTCTTGCCAATAGAACCATTTAGGGTTTGTATCTTAAATACCAGCTCAAATGTCTTCTCTCTGTGAACCCTACTCTGGTTTACCAAAGTAGGTTGGTGACTTCCTCTTCAGAGTTGCCAGTACTTATCTCTATTACTGTATTTATCACATTGTCACATGTCTGAAAACTCCTTCAGGTCACAGCCCATGTGTCTTTTATCTGGATTCCTTTAGTATCTAGTACAGCATCTAGCACTTAGGAGCTGTTTTATACATGTGTGCTGAATAAATGAATGAATGAGTGAATGAAAGGACAATCACCCACACTGTTGCAACTCCCAAAAGCATATGGAAGGGGTTCTTAGAAAGATTCGAATGCTAACTATGCCAATTTAGAATCTTGAAACAATTTGTACAAATCTAGTTTAATACAGAATTAGTCTGAACTCAATGTTCTGATTTCTGTCTGGCAGACAGGTTCCTCTAAGCTGTGCTCTCTCTAAGCTGTGTTGTACAGGACATAAGTTAAAGATTATTTCATAAAATAATAGCCTCCTATGTTTCTGGGACCAGTTTAATCAAATGATTGCGAATAGAAAACTTTCTAATTGCTTATGTGACAGTTAAGAGTCATTGTATAAGTATTGCACATTAAGGGGGAAAATAAGGAAATGATACATGCAAAGAGAGTTAATGACATAGAGGACATTCCTCTTTTGGGAAAGGATTGTGTTGCCTCTTAAGATGAACATTGTGCCTGGTTTTTAAAGGTTCCAGGCAGAGTATACCGAAGGAAGTTTTCGACTACAGTATAAATGCAAATTTATACTACATAAATTTAGCTTTGAGCTCGCCATCGAAAAGAAATTGTCTGAGATAAGGACTATCCTTAGCTTTCCTTCCTGAAGTCAGTGCTCCTAGTCTCAGAGCCAGGCGCACTGGTAATCTGAGTGTCTTCTCTATTTATCTACAGGGCTAAAAAGACTCACTCATAAAGCCTTTTCCTGATGTGCATCCTGTTCGATAGTCATTGATTGACCAACTGGTATAGCCAGTCTGTGCACATACAAAGATGTATGACTTATCTTCTTCTCTCTGCTCTCGTATTAGTGGGAAACATATATATAAGTGATGCAACGTGCTCTATGCTGTAATGCTGATTTATATGAAGTATTGAGAGACCTCAGATTCGTGAGCACATACTCTGCTTGGAGGAAGTCAGGGAGCAGGTGAAGCTAGAATTGCCTCTTAAGAATTAGCAGTCATTCACCATGGAGGGGCAATGATACTCCTCACAGAGGAAACGACATTGGCATTTTACAGAACCACACGCTGAAAACATTTGTGGAATGAGTCAATATCTGTCTATCTGTCTATCTATCTATCTATCTATCTATTTAATCTTACTACCTACCCTTCTAATCTAGAAATGTTCACATTACATGAAAATATTCCTTAAAAATAAACACATTCTTTTCGAAGACTTAGGCATGAAAGTTAACCCTTGATTATTTCTTATGTGTTTGTCCAGTTCTTAAAATATCTAAGCCTTCTCCCCTCCTCTGTGATTCAGGACTTTAGTTTCTAGTTCATCACCCCTCTTACCCAGTGTGGGTAGGAAAAGGTTCTGAAGTTCAAGTCAGTTCTTTTTGCTTTTTGTTCTGTCAGCTGATTTTAGCACAACCCATCTTTTCTCTCTGCAGTTAAGGACCTGGTATGGAGCACCTAAAGACGAATTTTGGACTTTGTTGCTAATATTATTTTAACATTTTAGGATTCTGACCATGGCCTTGTTGAGCCAAGTTACATTCATTTACTTTGCTAATCGTTCACCCTAAATCAATCTGCCTATTCTACTTGCTTTTCTTTCCCTCTTAAGTGGAAGATGAATTAAAGAATAGAATTTCTTACCCCTCCAACATAACACTAAAGCCCAAAGGGGAACAAGACATAAAAGCTAGGATCTCAGAGGTTTAGGGCCTTCTATTCACCAACAGATCACATTCATTTTAAGCACACGTTAGATCCAAATGGTGAAAACTACCAAAGTGCACATTAGAAAAACTTTAGTGGATCCACTGTGGCACAGTAATGACCCAGTATTGATCTGTGATAGGCAGAATGTGACCGAAATCTGGTTCAGATGTTTCCTAAATGTCAGGTTGTACCAGTGGTGGGAGGGAGTAAAAGCAAAACACAAGACAAGAGCTGCTAATTAAAACAATTCAGAGAACATAAATGCTAGAGTAATTTTGGACCCACCATATCAGGCTGGTTTCAATGCAGATGTAGCGTTCCGATTTCTTCCTTCGCTGGGAAGATATAATTAGCTCAGCTGCAACAGGACGGAAGCCTTGAGGCAGCCATTTCCTGATGCTTCCAGTTCCTCCCCGCCTCCCGCCACCAATGGAGAAACAGCTGCCACTGCCACTCCTGCCCTGAACGGCACAGAGCTGTGGTCACCCCACAAGGCTGCTCATAAGTCACCACAAGCAGAAAGCTTGGGCTGCCAGTAGGACTGGTTCTTGCTTAAAAATAAGGAACACATTACTTCTCAATGAAATGGACTCCAGGTCCAATTGCTGTCCTTCTATACAAGATAGCCTTGGCTGACACAAGCATCTTCCCTCATTACTGTGGCGGAAAGGATATTTAACACAGGTGATGACAAGTCACATCATGTACAGCATCCTGCCACCTTGGAGGGTGCAGGCTTTTGAAGAAGATCAGAGAAGAATAAGGAAGAAAAGGTACCTGCAAATGAGAAACCCAAACTGTAAAGTGAACACATTTCCTAGCTGCTGTGACAGAGAAGATGAAGAGGCACCATGATAGGGAGGGGGTTACCACCAAGCTTACAGATGGTACAACAGGTAGATAATTGATGTGACAGCCAAGAATGTTCTGGGAATTGCCACTGCAAGATGTTCTGGAGTTCACTGGCAAACACGGAGCAACAGCTTCTGCCTGTCTATCTCACAAATTCAACAGGATGGACCCCACTGATACGCTTTTGATGTTTTAATAAGCAAAAAATATTCTGCAGGGGAACTCCATAATTACTTTCATGGGACCAAAAGGTGAAACATCATTTTGAAATTTTAGAGAAGGCAAAATGAAAGTCATCGATTTCTTGGTCTTCCTAACTGCTACCACAGCTTCAGGTCTTACATCCCTCACCTGGTTTCCCACCGATACCAGAGGCCGGCAGAAGTCTGGCTCTTTTCCTCCTCCTCGGTGGGAACAACAGCCAACCAAGGGAGCATGGCAGACCCTGCAGATGCACCTGAGAAGTGACCGAGGTGTGGGGCAAGGGGGCGAATAAATGTGGCATCTTAATGACTGGGACAGCTCCAAGAACATTCAACAAATAAGGAGCTGGGAATCATTCTTTTCCCCAATCAATCAGAAGGAAGTACTTCAGGAATATGGCATCTAAGTTGGGGGGGTCTTTATTTTATGTTTCTTTGTAACATATAATAAAATAAGGTAGATGGCAAGATGTTTTTATAATGTGTAAACAACCAGGACTAACCCCTCATGTTTAATGTCGTTATTTTGCTAGAATTGTCTTTTTCAGATTTTTTAAATTGAGATATAATTTATATACCATAGTATTTACTCTTTTAATATACACATTCAATGGTTTTCAGTGTATTTGTAAGTATACTAAACGACCACTATACAATCCTACAACGTTTCCATCATCCAAAAAGAAACTCCGTGCCTAGCAGCTTTCACGCTCATTCCCCTTTGTTCCCAGCCCCTGGCAGCTACTGATCTGCTTCCTGTCTCTGTGGATTTGCCTTTTCTGGATATTTTACATAGATGGAATCATATAATATATGACCTTTTGTGTCTGCCTTCTTTCACTTCCCATAATGTTTTCAAGGTTCATCCATGTTATAGCATGAATCAGTACTTATTTCTTTCAAGTAATAAATAATGTTCCACTGCATAAGTTACGATATTTTCATTTTTTCACCAGTTGATAGACACTTATATTATTTTCACTTTATAGCTATTATGAACAACGCTTCTATTTCATCTTTGTACAAGTTTCTGTGTGAACATACAGTTTCAGTTCTCTTGGGCATACTCCTCCGAGTGGAATTGCTGGGTTATATGTTGTTGAACATTTCGAGCAACTGCCAAACTGTTTTCCAAAGCAGCTGCACCATTGTACATTTGCACCAGCAGTTTAGGACGGTTCCAATTTCTCCACATCCCCATTAACACTGGTTTTGTCTGTTTTTTCCTTACAGCCATCCCAGGGGGTATAAAGTGGTATCTCACTGTGGTTTTGATTTGCATTTCCCTAATGACTAATGCTATTGAGCATCATTTCATGTGCTTATTGGCCATTTGATATTTTCTTTGGAGACATCTCTATTTAAATCCTTTGCCAATGTTTTAATTGAGTGATTTACTTTCACATTGTTGAGAGTTTCAGTCTTTTTTCTTTTGAATTATTATTTTAGAGATTGTAGAAAAAGACATTGGGTTCCACCTAGCTCAGTCCTAGCTTTGGAAATAAAGCATAACTTCATTGATTTGGATAATGATATGGTTGAAAACATTTATTGGGCACTTATTTTGTACCAGGTACTCTGCGACCTTGGTTAACTTACTGCTAAAGAGAAAGCTGTTGCTTAGGCCACATGTTTCTGCATTAGATGCTCATCAAGATCAGCAAAGCTTTCCCTTAGGGAAGTACCATGTGTTTCTTTTTCTCCTGAGACAAAGAGATGCCCCCATCCCCACCTCCCACCAAGGAAGCAGAGCTAACAGAGGAGATGCATCCGTTGATAATAAAGGACCACCCCTCTTTAGATAACTAGAACAAACTAGTCATCTTAGACTAAGGACAAGTGCTTTGAAGCTCTATGTTGAATGCTCAAAGTTGAGACTATGGTCATGTTTTCTTCAAAAAACCAAAGGGAATCTTCTTCAATTTGGTCTCCATTCCTTCTTGATATATAAAATGTGGGCAATGCTTATGAAGGTGACAATGAAGAAAACCCACAAAACATTCTACAGAAGAACATACAGCAAGGCAATGGCTTCATTGTTTTAGACCAGAAATTTTCAATCTTTTGCATCTCAAGGCACACATAAACTAATTACTAAAATTATGCAGCACACCACAAGTTATATTTTTTATCAATCTGACAAGAAAAGTATAATTTTGTTCATTCACACTGGATGGCTATTGTTGTGTTGGCTGTTGTCAGTTTTTATTTGACAATCTAAGGAGAAAGAGGTCAGTGCCTCTGACTAAATAGTCAGGTATTCATGTTTTAAAATTTTTATGGCACACCAGTTGAAAATCACCATCTTAGACTAATTCTATCAAAGTTGGCTCAGCTACAGGGCAGAGTCATTGAAGGTGAGTGAGGTGGCAGTGAGAACCACAGGAAACAGACTGAGGAGGCTCCTCCTCAGAAATAAATCACAAAGGAATGAGCAAAGGTGAGGAGAGGCATTTCCACCACCAGTCCTGCCTTGTTATGAAAGTTAGTCAAGTTATATGTTTTATCCCCTTAGGCTGCATAGATATGGCACATTTATTCCTTTCCCTTCCTATTCTCTTCCTCTCCCCTTGAGATTCCAGAAAAACAAGAAAGCCAAGTCGAGAAGTTGTAGCCACCACACGAAACTTCGCTCTCAATAACAGGACCTCAAGGTTTCCAGAAGTGTCCCTTCTGTCTCATACCCAAGTCCCAAGATCTCAGTTAACAAATATAACACACCAAAGGGGCCAATTCCTGGTAATCAGTGGATTTGAATTATTGTCTATAACTCTATCCCTTAGTATGTTTAGTGGTGGAACCCCGGGTGGGCTGGGTGGGCCTCTTCAGAAACAGGCAGGATGGAACTTCTCACACTTCACCAAGGCCACCTAATCCGCTTTCAACTAAGATGGCTCTGTGTGGGAACGTCCAAGGCCTGGTGTACTGTTACTTATGTACAAAGTTCACCTGAGGTCAGACCTCAAACAAAGGCTCCAGACACAATTTCACAGAACAAGTGCAAACCTTAAAGTCCTTTAACTTCATGCCCTCCAGGAATTTCCCCAAGCCCTCAGGTTTCCCTGGCAAAATTCTCAGGCTGAGAACTTTCCTCATGGAGACATCACACACCACTCTGGAAAATCACGAAAAGAGCAGGATAGGTGTTGTGGACTGAACTATGCTCTCCCCAGATGTATGTGTTGGGGCCTTAACTCCCAGTTCCTCAGAATATGGCTGTATTTGGAAACTGGGCCTTAAAGAGGTGATTATGTTAAAATGAGGCCGTTAGAGTGGGCCGCATTCCAGTCTGACTGGTGTTCTCATAAGAAGAGGAAATTAGGCACACAGAGAGACACTAGGGTTGTGCATGCACAGAGGAAAATCCATGTGAGGACACAGGGAGAAGGCACTGTCTGCAAGTCAAGAAGAGAACTTAGAATAAACCAATCCTGCAGTCACCTTAATCTTGGATATACACTTCTGTTGTTTAGGCCACTTAGTCCACGGTAGTTTGTTACGGCAGCCCTAGCAAACTAATGCAAGCAGGGAATCCCAGGGAAACAGAGCCCTGGGGTCCCCCCATGGGTGCAGCGACTCACCCTGTAGTAGTCAGTGCTGTACACGTCCCGGGACATGCCAAAGTCCCCGATTTTCACCAGGAGGTTCTCGCCGACCAGGCAGTTCCGGGTGGCCAGGTCTCGGTGCACGAAGTGCTGAGATGCCAGGTAGACCATGCCCGCTGCAATTTGCTGGGCGATGTGCAGCATCTGTGACTGCGTCAGCTCTGTCGGCGGGTTGCCTTCGGCCATCAGCACGGCGTCAGGTCCGTGTGCCCTGTGGAGGACACGGAAGGAGTTGCTGGAACTGGAATTCTTTGCCTGGAGGAGCCCTTTGTCCCCCTGGCCCCACGTCAGCTGCTGGTGCTAAAAGATGCTGCCCGACTTAGCATGAAGAGGAGGAAAAGATGCTTCACCCACAGTTCTACTTCAACAGCACCCAGGCTTCAATTCCCAGAAAGTCTAGAATTCCCAGAGCCATGTGGGCCTGAATGGTGCCCCAACCCCCAAAATACAGACAGGTTCATGTTTTAGGGGCTCCAGAAGTATGCTGGGGTCAGGCACTGGCCAGAGCCCCTGACCCTGAAAAGCAGCAGGTAGCTGAAGCAAAACAAACCAAAAAAACCAGACAATAAATCCAAAATAAGGAGAGAGTTTGGCTCTCCTAGAGCAATGGGTCATCCCCCCCACCTCTCACATTCCTCCCGGCCACATGCTGCAGCTGAGCACCCGCCACCCGGGCTGACCCCTCCAGAGTGCCCCACCAGGGCTGGAGCTGGCATCTCCGGTCTCTCGGATCCCACCTGCTGGGTGGTTTCCAAACTGCCCTCATCTCCCGCAAACCCATGTCAGCAGAATCCCAGGGCACTCAGCGTGGACATGCCTTTCCTGTGAAAAATACCATCTTTTTGTGCCCACTTCTCCCCCACCCATCTCAACTCACACACTACGTAGGCCACCGCCTAGGAGAGCTCCTTGAATCACAACACATTTATTCTTTTACTGGGGAACTTTGATTCTTTACACTTGTGGGGATTAGATTATGATATTTTATATCTTCTATTTCTCCTGTCTTACACACCAGCCTTTTCCCAACTGTGGACTGATTTAAGGCAGTGATTTTCAAACTTTTCATTTCATGGCACACATAAACTAATTACTAAAATTCTGCAGCTCACCAAAATATATATTATATTTTTGGTAAATCTGACCAAAATTAGGTATAATTTTGATTTATTCATACCAGATGGGTATTTGCTTGGCTGTTGTCAGGCATGGCATGCTTTAAAAACTCTTGCAGCACACCGGTTGAAAATCACTGATTTAAGGCATTGTAACACTGATAGGCCTTCCAGGGAGGGGAGGGCCCCAGGCTTAGGATGTGCAGTCAGGACCTACATCCCCACTCTGGAACGCGGAGGGGTGAGCCAAGACTGATGTCACTGCTCCTGGAGGCCAGAGGTGGCGCTGTGAGGCAAGAAGTAAAAAGCAGGGTCAAAGGGCTTCTACCTCTCTCAAAGTCGGTGTTCATGACATCTCTTTCCAGACACATAACATAAACACAGAGGATTTCAAATGTATTTTAAAGTGGTGACTACACCTGCAGGGTTCTAGAGCTGTGTGAGTATTTGAAAATGTAAGAGCAGAATTCTTCAAGAACCCCCATCTAGTAGTGTTGCCCCTTCCCAACCCCCACTACTGCCAGCCCCACACTCACATGGGATGAGTTAGCTTAAGCACAGGCATTCACCTCTGTCCATCACAACTCCAGCCCACAGTGATTTCCCCTTTCTTTGATTTCCAAAACATGCTGTTATCTGCCCTTTGGTTCTTTTATTCTCAGAGAACAAGCACTGGGCAAGGAGGTGGGGAGTTTCCCAATCACTGGGATATCCGGCACCACGATCTGGGGGCCCTTTAACTTTCCCAGTGTGTGATTTCCCCATCGGTCAGAAACACAAGAGGATATTATGCTGTGATCCTTTAGGTCCCTTCGATCTCTAAATATCTGATTGAACGGTTCCTAGGGAGGAGCTTCCTGTTTTTGCGCAAGGCAAATTCTAACACATTTCTTTCACCTCCACTCAAACCACAGTCCCCAAACCCCTCTTGTCAAACTGGGGAGCATCACAGAAGGAAACGCCTCCAGGATCTCTTCAGCTCAAAATCTCTCGCTGGAGCAGTCTTCCTGTGCAGTGGGCAAGGCTCTTGGGTATCAGAACTGAATTTGAATCCTGTCCTAACACACTAGCTTTGACCTCAGGGGAGCTACAGAGCCTCTCTGGACCTGGCTCCTCAACTGTAAAGTGGAGGTACTGACTGCACCTTCCTCAGCGCACTGAGGTGAGGAGCAATGGAAACTGCTTTCTTATTTTGTGGCCTTTCATCAAAAAGCTAGAGAGGCCTTTACCTCTCCCCTTTTATGTTTCTGTTGTCATAAATTATCTCTATTTATTCTGTGAGTTCACTTCCAAATTGCATAGCTATTGTCTTCTCTCTTTTTAATGTTTTTACCTCTTTTAACTTTTATGTAAAGCAGAGGTGACAAACACAAGGCCCACAGGCCAAATCCGGCCTTCTACCTTGTTTTACCTGGCCCAGCACCTTGTTTCTACCTGGCGGCAGCGCCAAGCTCCTTGCCTCTAGTTAAGGAGTAGTTACATTTATACAGTCCTAACATTACATTTGGCCCTTTGAAGGCAACCACAAGGCTGATGTGGCCCCCAGTAAAAATGATTTTGACACCCTTGAAGGTGGTCAAATATATAGTTATGGAAGAAGATTTGATGTTGAGTGGTAAATATACAATATAATATACAGTATTATAATATATATAATAATATAATATAATTATAATAATATACAGTAATATAACTTGAATTATCAAGTTGTACACTTGAAACCTATATAATTTTATTAACCAATGTCACCCAATAAATCTGATGAAATTTCTTAAAAAGTAAGAGAAAATGCCCTGACTGGTATGGCGCAGTGAGTTGGGCGTCGTCCCACAAAGCAAAAGGTCACCGGTTCTATTCCCAGGCAGGGCACGTTCCTGGGTTGCTGGCTGGGTCCCTATTTGGGGGCGTGCAAGAGGCAACCAATCTATGTTTCTCTCTCCCATCAATGTTTCCCTCTCTTTCTCCCTCCCTTCACCTCTCTCTAAAAAAATAAAATAAAATCTTTTTTGAAAAAAAAGGCAGAGAAAAAAAAGGCTGTGCAAACACAGATCCTCTTTAAAAAAGATTTAAAAAAAATTTTATGTACTGATTTTAGAGAGAGAGGGTGGGGGGAGAGAGAAAGAGAGACATTCGTTTGTTGTTCCACTTATTTATACATTCACTGGTTGATTCTTACATGTGCCCAGACTAGGGATAAAACCAGCAACGTTGTTGTTCCAGGACAGTGCTCTAACCAACTGAGGTACCCAGCCAGGACCAAAGAGCCTCCTTAAAAAATAAATGGAGAGGTGATGTGAGAACACAACCTCTCTTTGGGTATTTCTTTTTTGTGATGGATCTGTGACTGCATTCTCAGGGCTTCCGCAGAGCTGGCCCCTCCCACCTCACTAAAGTTTATTCAAACCCAACCCTTCCCAGCACTAAGGGGCAGGGAAAGTGAGAATGTTTTCACTCATCATAGGAGACTTTATGTGACCTCAGTACCAGGAGAAGGACCTAGGGGAGCACATAAACTATGGGAAGTCCTGAAATGCTCAGAGAATCAAGGCCAGGGTGAATCTTCATAGATTTACTGCAAAGAGTGAAATAAGTTGTTGATTAGCCACAGCTTAGACTCCTCTAAGAATCTATCCCTTGCAAAAACTCTGGGGACAAGGGAAAGTTAGAGGTCAGTGCAAAGGCCACCTCTGTGTAAAACCCCATCCTCTAGCCTCACAATTAGAAGGCGCCAGAAAGCTGGCAGCCCTTCAAAGCCTTCTGCACTCTGCAAAACCATGCGCGGGATGGGGCAGGCGCCTGCTCACTTCCCTTGAACAGAAAGTCCTGCTGTAGATAAAGGGCAGGTAAGTCTTTTAAGTAAGTTCTTAAAAAGAATATAAATAAAGTTAACACAACAGCCCTCTGTTTCACTCCCCAGGTTACCCTGCAGCTCTTGGAGAAAAACACAGCTCATCTCTTCCAGGAGAACATACTTTAAGAGGGAAAAAGCCCCATCAGCACCCTGGCATGGAGAGCAGGAAGGTTCAGCAGCCTTCTGACCAGGGAAGCTGCTCACCCTTCCTTGGCTTGTTCTCTCCTTGCATGGGTTATAGTTGGCCCTTAGCCACACCATTCTGGCTCTGGAATTCCATAGCACAGTACTTTCCTTCCAATTTTTTAGCGGCCACGTCAAGGGGAAGGATAGTGGTGATGAAAAGCCATGGGTTTTACAGCCAGAGGCTTTGGGTTTGAATTTAAGCCCTGTCACTCACTAGCTGGATGACTCAGTTTCTTCAACTGTAAAATGAGAATGATGGTAATAATAGTTTATAAGGTTTATGCAAATTAGAATACTTAAAATGCTTAGAAAGGCTTAATAAATATTAGTTCTTATTGCTTGAAAAAACCCTTGTTTATGTTCTCCTCATTTGACAGGAATTCTGGAAAGATTAGAGGAGAAACTCTAATCTCCTTGAAAGCAAGGTCTTTGTTTTACTCCTCATTTCCCAGCCGGCCTAGCATAGGGCCTGACCATGTTGGCACTCAGTGGTTGCCCTTTGGAGGAACAAAAAGGGTGGGAGATAACTGTGGGCATCTGTCCTCATAAAGCAGTGCCAATGACACGTGGGGCCACAGTCATGGTGGTTTAAGGGCTGGGTTCCCTTCAGATAGACTGTTCGCAGAACAGTATTGCACCTCAGAACCTAGTCCTGGCATGGAGAACCCCTTGTTCCCAGAGTTCACTGGGTTCTGAAACTGAGCAGAGGAGGTTTCCAATAGCTTTATGCCTTGCCCAAGATGCCAAGTGAGAACCTGGAGTGGGCTCCCTCTGGAGGGTAGGAAGGAGAGCTAGGGAGGGTTATAGAGCCCAAAATGAAAGAATCAACACACACACACACACACACACACACACACATGTGCTACACACACATGCACAGTTTGAGCTCACAGAACCATTTAATCACATCCAGGTGAGCACATGTGGATTTATTATGCTCCAGTATGGGGATAGCACCATTTTTAATTAAAGTAGCCCAGAGCACGGGAACAAAGAAAAAATGTTTCTCCTATGAGCAGCTAGACCTTGACCACATTCAGCCCCTTTTTCTCCTTTCACATTAAGACGTATGCAAGAGCCACCATCAACCGCTCTCCTATCCCCTACCAGAAAAACTTCACTGCCCTTAGATAATACATGATTAGGGTGACTGTCTCTGAACACCATGAACTGGCTTCATATTCCTAATCTCACCTGATTTCATCATCCACACAGCCAGAGGCAAAGCAGAGAAATGGGGCCCATCCTCAAAGGAGAACTAAGTGCACATGTATTCATGAGGCTAGAGATGGTGAAAGGGATCCAGACGGCCACGTGATAACTTTCCAAACACAGCAGTACACTCTCCCCTTCCACTGCTCTCTCAGCAATCGGCTTATTCCTTAGACTGCACAGTTTCTGAATCTTCCCGTGGCTGCATGAAGCTACTGGCACTGATTTGCAGTGGAAAGCCCTCTTGGGTGCCCACAAAAAACAGAAGAGAACAAAGGTATGGGTGTTACCATAACACAGAAGGTAAACTAAATGTCCTGGGAAAATGTGGCAGAGAAGAAGGGTGTGGGGACCACATTTATTGATTACCTCCCATCACAATGGTCCTGGCACTGGCCCTTTATGTGGATAGCATCATACCCCCTTTACACGAAAGGAAACTGAGTCCAGCAAAGGCAGGTGCAAATTAGCCACCTGCCCCTAACATCGTTCCTGTTTTGTTTAAATTACACCATCTACCAAGAAATCACAGGCAGCTCGTTTGCTCATCTTTCAAAGCCATGGGCAGCTCTCTTTGAGGGAAAGCAGCATGTTAGGGCCACACACGACTTAGGAGGCTCTAACTCAGGCTGTCTGAACCACGACTGCCTGCTCCCACCTTGAGCCCACCTCCTGCCTCGTCCCTTCCCCGCCACACAGTACCTGAGGAACTTGTTGAGGTCCCCATGCTTCATGTACTCGAAGACCATGATGAGCGGGTCGCCTTCCACACAGACACCGTAGAACTTGACAATGTGCTCGTGCTGGAGGTTGGTCAGCAGCTCGGCCTCACGGTGGAAGTCCTTGCGTGCATTGTCACTAGCGTCCTTCAGCGTCTGGGGATGAGGGGCAGAGAGAGGAGAAAACCAGCATATCTTAAATGAAGAACATCAAAGGGAGGTTACATGGAGAAGGAATCACTTCAGTGGGCCCTGAGGTTCCTGGATGGGAAGGAAATTCAACTCATTAATTACACGAAAGATTAAAAAATGGCCTCATTTCTGAGGAAATAATGTTTGTATTAATAACTGAGGAAAAGTCTCTCGTGGGTATGCAGAGATTTACAGTTCAAAGCACCTGCACAGATGTTACCTCATTAAGTTATAAATATGAGCGAGCACCTTAGAGTCTTCATCCCTTTTAACCTTGGTCTAGGCTCAGCTATTACCACGAAATTGTCTCTCATTTTGATGCCTGTGGCGCTTTTTAGGATGCAATGTGCACCTCACCTCTGCTCATACAATCTTTTAAAAACTTTATATTATGGCAAAATTCAGTAGAGAAGAGCAAAATAAGCTCTCTTGTACCCATCTTCCAGCTTTGACAATGACCATTTTGCCAGTTTTATCTGGCAAACTCTAAAAAGCCTTTCCCAATGGTAGCCACTCACACTTCTGGCTCGGGAAACGTCCCTGCCAGCAGGCCAGCTACAGTGCCGGGATGAAGACGTCCAGGATCATGCCAGCCTTTTGTTCTCGGCTCAGACCACTCTGACACCACGGTGTCATAGCAGGGCAAAGCTGGCATTTGTTGATGCCACATACACACGCTGAGCTCCTGTCCTGTGCCAGTCACTGAGCCAGAACTGTGGTGGCATCAAAAAGACATGGACCAAAATCCTGGCCTTGGGCACTTATATGCAAATAGGGAGATAAGTCAAATATGATAAAACACAATGTCCTCAATGAATTGGCTCCCTTGCATCTCAGTTCAGCTTGATGTCTTCTGGACATGCTTCTCTTGAAACTCATGCTTCTACCTTATGAAACATCTGTAGCTGCTCAAATGGCACTGAGCCACACTGCCCTACACATATTCATCTCTCTGCCTGGAATGTTGACTCAGGCATGTCCCTGGTGTTGAAGGATGAATAATGCCTCCCTAAAGATGCCCACATCTTAATTCCTGGAACTCATGAATACGTTACCTTACACAGCAAAAGGGACTTTACAGGTGTCCTTAAGTTAAGGATCCTGATGTGGGAGATTATCCTGAATTACCGGAGTGGGCCCAACATCATCCTAAACAAGGGTGGGACACTTGGAAGAGAGGGGCAGGAGGATCAAGAAGAGAAGATGTAAGGATAGAAGCAAAGGTCAGAGAGAAGAGAAGATACTATGCTGCTAGCTTTGAAGATGGGAGAAGAGGCCACAAGCCAAAAAATATAGGCAGCCTCTAAAAGCTGAAAAGATTAGGAAGCAAATTCTACCCTAGAACCTCCAGAAGGATCCAGACTTCTTGACATCTTGATTTTAGCTTGGTAAAATTGGTTTTCAATGACTGACCAACAGAATTGTGAGATAAATAATTTGTGCTGTTTTAAGCCACTGAGTTTACAGTAATTTGTTACAGCATCCATAGGAAACTAATATACCTGGTTAACACCTAGCAGTCCTCCAGGACTGGGATCAGACATCACCTTTCTGAGAAATGTTCCCTCTCATTACTGTTACATCCTCTCTGCCCCAGGCTAGGTTGGATGACCCTCACAGGTACACCTCATACTTGATTTCTGTCATATCATTGGCCATTCTAATATTCTATCATACATTCTAATTGCATGTTTACTTGATTATCTCTGGTATAGATGGTGAGCTCCTTGAGCCTTCTCTCTCTACATTTTCAGCACTGGGCACAGTGTCAGGCACATGGCAAGTCTTCAGCAGAGGTTTGTAGAATAAACAATCAAGGCCACAAGAAGCAAACATAAGAGCAAAAGAGTTCAGAAAGGCAGCAAACACTTCAACTGAAGGACAAAGAAGAGGAAAGCCCAGAGAGGTCTTCTTGGTAGAGGTGGCATATGAGTGCATGGATCCTTTTACCAGGGGGACTGCAGTCAGTCATTATCAAAGTTAGACTACAGATGTGAACACCACATTCACTTAAAATGGAACAGAATGAAAGCGCAGCCATCCACCAGGTGCGGACTGAGTGTAAGACTGCACACTGTGTCCCGTGTCCTGTGTCCAGGAGCACTGCCAGATGCCTAGTGGTCATTTGTAGCTCACTGCCTCAACCAGCTCTCCTTGTGGGGACACTCCTGACTGGGACAACTTATAGACCGTGGGATGTGCCACAGGTCAAGTTCCTAGAGAACAGATAGAGATTAGTAGACAAGACATTGACTAGGGCATTCTCTTGGGATTAACACCTGTGGGAAGAATTGGTCAGAGGATGAAGTTGAGCTGTAATGCAGCCTCCATAGAGCCTTATCTCACCCTACAGGATGACCCTTCAGAGTTGTCCTTAGCTGGGCCAACGGGGCTGAACCATTACAATCCCTTACCAATCAGCCATCAGCTGGGGGCCACCCTAGGAGGAAAGTATGACCATGAGAGGATTTGCTGAGCCTTCACAGGAAGCTGGCGGCTGAGGGCTGTCTGTGGCAGCTTTTCCAGTGAGTAGGGGAGCAGAACCAGGTGGTTCAAGATTGAGTCACCACAGGATGAGTTTGCAATATGCAATTTACCATGCCTGGGGCTGCTCTCCACATGGGAGAGTACAGGTGAATAGGCAGGGCCTGCCTCACATCTGCCACGTGGAAACACTAGATGGCAGAGGTAGCAGCAAGATCCCAAAGTCTTTCTGCTATCATCCTCACACAGAATCTAGCATTTTCACTAATTGCCTTTGGCAGAATTTGAAGCTTTCTCCCCAGTGGTGACCTGACTCAAGGAGACAAATTACCAGCCTAGTTTTCATTAGGCCTAAAGCAGTTCATTCTTATGCCAAATTCTGAAGATACCATTAGATTAAAGGGTCTGGTGATGGGGTTTCCTATTCTCACTTTAGTAAATGGTTTTCTGAGAGGTATCTCTTAAAAGTACCACCAGTTCTGCTTTGAACGGTGAGAAGATTTGGGCCAGCACGTGCCCAAAGAGGTCATCAAATTTTGATAGGTCCATTTCCATGGAAAATGTACATTTCTTCACTTAATATCAAAATGAACACTGGCCAAGAACCTAGGATCTGAAGCTCTGGTCCCTCGAAGCTTCGGGAACTGGGCTTGCACCACCTAAACCGACTCCTTTTAACCCAGTTGCACAGGGAGCAATGAAGGGCTTATGTTGGTGACTGTGTAGGTTGGTTTTATCCATGGGCATGCTTTTATCTGTCCTTTTTAAATCTACCTACTGTTTTGTTTTACTGGACTTCTATGTACAAAAATAGCAGATGAGGCAAAGAGATGAACATGAAGGAGATGACATTGTCATCAGCTGGATCCTTCCCCTGGGTCCACAGAACAAAATACACACATCTGAACATTTCTCACACTTGGACTTGCATTACGGATTTGAATATGTGTCTGTCTCCACTACTTCCTTTGACAGCAGAAATGTGTTGTGCTCACCTGTTTATCGCTGGCTGCCTAACCCAGTGTCAGGCAACAAAAGAACCCCTGACCCACGAGGTCTGTGTAAACCAGAGGTAAAAGGACATTAGAAAAGAATGAACCATGAATGCTCATCTGGAAAGAGCATGGCCCCAGGTAAGGAACAGAAATAAAGGAAGTGCCAGGAAAAGCAAGCAGGTAGGAGAATGCAGGCTGGATGTGGGTCCTTTCCAATGTACTTTGTCCTGAAAAGCTGGTCCCAAATATTTGTATTCTTCCAGCCAAAAGACAGATCTTCACAGTGGTGGTGCTCAAACCAAAGGCATGCTAGTTTAAAATCAGAAGACCCAGTTCAAATCCTGGCCCTGTTCTGGACCTCTCTGAACTCTGGTTTCCTCCTCTGTAGAGTGAGGGCAAAATGTCATCTACTTCACAGGACCACTGGGAGGATTGGGTGAGACAGTGTAAGTTGCTATGCCTTCCAGGGTCCCTGTATAAAGTAATGTTTGGGCAATTTGCATTTAAAAACACAACCAGGCCTGTGTTCAGTTTGCTCACACAAGAACCGAGCAAGGACAAAAGGTGCATGGATAAGGTGTGGGGACAGCGCAAGGCCCAAGAGCAGTATTGTTCCTGATGCTGCTGCCACCATTTCCCTCCTGAAAGCCCTTGAACCTTGCAATGTTTTCTAAAAGATCCAGTTGCTTTACTCAGAGGCTGCTCTGAGTCTCTGACATTGCAATATTTTTATAAGCCCTTGATGTGTCTTTAACAGTGAGTTGGAGAAGGTGATGGGACACATTTAAATCATTATCATAAGGCATGAACAAATTCTGCACGTAATGTTTCTTCTCAAATTTTAGCTATGCAGTGTTGATTCAAGTACTGCAGTATGTTTGTGTGTGTGTGTGTGAGGTGGGGGTGGCGTGGGGGTGGGGAATGTCACACAGCATGATAGAGGAGTCAACTGGGAGAGAAGACAGAAGATAGAATTTTCCTTGGTACAGGGGGCAAAAACTGACAGAGTTAACAAACATCTAATATTTCTATTTCCCAAAAGCAAACTACTATGAGAAGAAAGATCACTTTTTCTTTAATTTCAAAATACATGCTTCAGTAACATTTTCAGATTTAAGAGAGAAGGTTTCACTATTCATGGGGCAAATGCATCTCACAAACTTGGCTTCATCCTATGTGCCCATCCATTTTTGCATGTTGGATTCTTTCTCTAAATTATGATTCAATTCTATTTTAAGAGATTCAGAAAATAGGGTGGTAACGAGTTGGGCAAAATCATCTTCTGAATTTGGCACTCTAAGGACAGAATTTTTCTAAGGGTAGAACCATAGCCAGACAGCAATCAGAAGTTGGAAAAATCCTGCTATCAACTCTATTTATAAAAACCATCTCTGTTTTAGTACCATGGCTGGTTGTCATTCTACTCAATTAAGGGAGGCTTGGCTGGTTCTTGGAGTCCCTTGGCAATGGACATGAGGTGGCAGCCTCTCTCCCTGACAATTCCCTCCACTTAAGTTTCATTTTGACAGGCATGTTTGCCCCATCATTGAGCATTGCTATTTTCTTACGCCTAGTGTCTGCTTGGTAAGTCCATTTCTTATTCCCGTGAATTTCCTGACACTCCAAAGCCTCCAGTCTTTCTGAAGACATTCTTAAGGGAGTGGTCCCATCCAGAGCTAACGTGAGCTATTGCCTGGCATACACATTGATTCAGAACTAGAAGAATGGAGTAGCAGGAAATAAACTTTGGCATAGAACTGAGAAGTTCCTGAAGTAAAGTAGAAGAAAGGAAAATTAATATTCATCTGAAATGCTTCTGCCAAATAATAATGCCAACAGGAAGCTAGTACAAGAGGCAAGAGAGCTTATTTAAAATCATCGTGTTATTGGATGTTGTAGGACATGACAAATGATTATGGACTTCAAAATGTAGGTGGCTTAGGAGAGGCAAGGGAAAACAGAGATGGTGTCCTTTTCTTTATACTGACCTTAAATTCTTCTCTTATACTTTTTAGAGTATATAGAAACAGAGTTAAAGTGAAAAAATTTTAAAAAGAAGAGACTATTTTGGGAAAACCTCACTATGCCCATGCCCACCACCATGCTTAAAACTTAGATGGCAATGAGTAAACTCCTGTGTAAGGCAACCAAATGCATGAGAATGTTTGTTAACATGCCTAAGTCCTTCTGGGTCAGGATCTTTGGGTCAAGATCTGTTGCTAAGGGAGACTCTTACTCTTCTGTTATCTTCTAGACCTGCATTGTCCAAAATGCAAACCAACAGCCATGTATGGCTAGCGGTCATTTAAAATATGACTAGTCCAAATTGGAATGTGCTGTGAGTATAAAACACCAGATTCTGAAAACTTGATATCAATAATATATCTCATTAATATGTTGAAGTAATAATATTTAGATATGTTGAGTTAAATAAGATATATTAATAAAATTAGTTTTACCTATTTTTCTCTTTTTTGTTACGTATACTAAGAAATTTGAAAATACAAATGTGGCTTGCAGTTGTAGTTCACGTTATACTTCTATTGGACAGCACTGCTCTGCAAAAGCCACCACACTAGGCTATTAATGGGTCAACCTGCTTCTCGGGAATGCTAAGAAACAATGCTAGACTGAAACAGAATTCAGACAGACACCATGCTTGCAACATTCGTGCAGGCGGTGATGAGCCAAATATTCAGAGTAAGTCACAGTCACACAGCTGCACGATTCTCCCAACTTCTGGTTCTCCTTGAAAGAGAGGTAGAGGGAGCTTCAACAAATTCTTATAAAACTGAACTTTGGAGGAGTATATTTTAATAAATTCAGACATAGGAAGATTTCATAAAAATAAAATCTTAGAAACTGAGAAGACTATAATAGGTGACTCTCCCACGTTGCTACAAATGTAAAAACAAATTAAACCATTGTAAGAAAATAACAATGATCACAAACACTCGGACAGTGCTCACTATGTGCTAGAAACCAATATGCTGTGCATGTCAACTCAACCATATATAGCTGGCCTTTGTGAGGAAGGGCTTTAATTACGTATGAAGTGACAGCCTCAAATATAAGATGCATAGCCAGGGTGATGATTGCTTCTGTATCTATTTTTCACAGCTGTGTGCTGACTTTCATGCTTCAGAATCTAACAATTTGACCATCCAGTTATAAACATGAGGCTAAATTCTAACTCACATACTTTAAAATACTTTCAATAATCTGAGGGACAAAATTGATGATCTATGTGTGCATGTTACATCAAGTTACATATTACAAATGCTAAGTCTTGGGAAGATATGAAACTAACTGATAGAGAAATATTGACCAAAAGAGTGAATTAGAAGTTGGCCTCCAATATGGAAAACTGGGACATATTTACAGGCTTTAAATATGCCAGCATACGATTGTCTGAGTCAATTTTACCAGCGACACAGGCACTGGTGGGGCATGGAGACTGTGACTCCACACACAACACACACACACATGCACCAGGGAAGGATGCACTTACACTAAAAAACAATAGAAATCGATTAAGCAATGTCTGGACCATTAAGATGATTAAGTCTTTTAACCAGCCACTGTTAAAAGTTCTACAACTTCTGTTCCTAGAGACAGGTAAAGACAGAATTGATAGTGCTTTGTACAACATTTTGTCCTGTTAGGGCAACAATAACAAAAGTCCTTTTAAATACACTAATCTTGTTACCATCCATTTCCATTTTGCAGGAACAAGGATTTACGCATCAGTGTAAATGGAGAAGTAGAGGGAAGGTACAGGAAGAGGGAGGAATGGGAGACGGGTTGCACGTTAATCAAGACGTGAGTATGGATATGATGACTGTCAAACACACACACACAAAATAGAAAGACTGAAAAAAATAACCATCTGTCTCAGAAATAAATATGCCTGGGTAGAGCACTTGAATCGATGAACGCTTGGTGTACTTTCCCATTTATAAATTGTTTTACTATTCCAGAACTGGAGAGAATGAGCTTTCCTTTTCAAGCCAGTATTCTGTCCTTAAACATATTCTGAGACAACTGGCTCTTAGTTACTTCTTTCCCATAGGTGGTCTCAGCTGTGCATGTGAATTCTTTGGCTGGCTGGACCACAGATAGGTCACCTGGCATAAAGACTAAGGGGAATAACTAGACGCATAGTATTTTCCTTCTTGAGGATTCTGACTGTGAGTAACAGAGACCATGTGAGCAGCAGCTGGCATGGAAGCTGCAGTTGAATGTCAGAGAACAGCAGAGATGAGAAACAGCTGCACTGCATTAGCAAGGAAGCCTAGAGGACAAACCCTGGTGTCTTCTGAGATAGTGAAGAAGGGACAGTCATAGGGCTACCTCAAGTCCTGAGGGAACTTTTGGATCCCAACTATTCCAGTCACCATGAGGCCTAGCCGTCCTGCAGTTTGGCTATAGCATCTTTAATATCCTTTTAGAAAATCAAGGTCCCACTTTCAGTCATGTGTGTTGGGTAGAGTTAGTCCAATCCTCTATTTCCAAGGATATGCATGTGACTTGGGCTTGGATAATCAGAATATTCTATTCTCTTGGCCATAGGTCCTGGTGACACAACTGAAGGCAAGCCAGTGAGTCAGCCCTTGGACTCTTGAATAATTGTTAGGGAAGAAAAGCCTTCTTTGGGGTTGCTAGGTTGGCAGAACCTAAACCCAGAGCCATTACTGCCATCTTTACCATGGCCTCAGAAGAACTTGCCTGAGAATGCAGTCAATATAGAGGAAAGCAGGGTCAAGATAGATAGACAGATACAGAAGGAAAGAAAAGAAAGAAAGAGGAAGGAAGGAAGGAAGGAAGGAAGGAAGGAAGGAAGGAAGGAAGGAAGGAAGGAAACTAATTCCCTGGAATTTGCCATGCTGGAAGCTAGGATCCCAGTAGCAGGGTTTATCAGTATCTTAAGTAAATAAACTCCCTTTTCTGCTTTGACCATCTTGTACTAGTTTCCAATAAGCATTATCCTGCTCTTCTCCTCAAAGTTGATTATGTTTTGCTGAAGCCAAAGCCTTTACTCCAAGATCCAGTTTTCTTTATTTCTACCTATTCCCTCGAATTACATTTTTACTTGGAAAACATAAGTGTCTCCAATCTTTACATGCAAATGAGAACAACTAACACATTTCTTTGTATTATTTGATAAGTGGTATTGTGTTGAAATTTCTCAATTTAGTTTTCAGGGCATGTGTAAAATTTGATAAATAAAAGCGTGGTGCACAGTGGGCATGAGGAAACCTGAGTTTTAGTCATAGGTCTGACATTAAATGACCTCCTGCAACCCATGCACCTTTGGGTGGGTCATTCATCTCCTCTGGGTTCCTGCTTCCTCATTGGCAAAATGTGGGGTTTAGGCTAAAGAATATCAGTAATAGCTCTATGTATCTTACAGTGATTTGATCATTTCTAAAATAATTCTTCAATAGATTACATTGTTCTATACATATTATCTTTACAGTTCCTCTCAGCTATAAAATTCTATGAATATCAATAGCCAATAGCTCATCAAATCATTTCCTTACCTAGACATGCCAACTGCCAACTCATTACTTTTTCTTCAGTCTCTCTGCCCATTCATTTAGCCATCCATCCATTCATTTAACAAGCATTTACTGCATGTTACACATAATAGGCCCTGTGCTAAAAGACACGGTTCCCACCCTCAGGGATATGCCACTCCAGTGGAGGAGATGGACATTCATGCCATTGATTAAATAAGCCCATGAATACATATATAATTACCAACCTTGACAAATGCCATAAAGGACAAGTATAGATGCTTTAAGAGCATGTTATAGGGGTGGTCTGACCTAGATGGGGGAGCAGGCAATGGGAAGTCTCCCCAAACAGGAGCACCTTGAACTGAGAGCTAATGGGTTAGTGGGAGTTGTGTGGAGAGAGGGGCTGATCTAGGGCCCTCCAGACATGGAACAGCAGCACTGTGTTGGGTGGTGCTCCTGGCTGCCTCATGGTAAAGTACCAGAGGGCTTATCAATCAACTCTTCCAAAATCCTTGGTGAAAAAAATTATCATTAGGTCCTCTGCTAACAAGAAGATATTCAGAAACATGAAAAGCAAAAAGTCTAAGTTAGAACCCAAAGAAAGTCCTCCTGAACCTGGATTTCACTGTTTCTTGTCCTCCTGTGCAGCCCCTCTCACTCACTTCAACCACTCACTCACACCCCGAGCAGGAAGTCTCACTGGACTTCCCCAGGTCTTGGTTTTTTCATCCATCCCATAGGAAACTTGGGTTATATACATGATTTCTAAGGGCTCTCTTGTATTTAGCATTTGATGTTTCTAGAAATACACCTGAGTTAGTGGAGAGGGGAAGAAGAGGCCATCAATCCATCAGTATTTGTAGCTGTATTTAAAAAACAAAAATTAGTATGCATTCACAACACAATAAAAATGTTGTAGGAATTCTAGCTATTGAAATGGAGGTTGGATAGAGCCAGAAATAGCTAATGCATCTAATGCAGGGAAACTACAGTGAAACGTTTCCTTGACAATTGAGGTACTTAAAGGTAAAGTAACTCATTTTGATCAAAGACTGGTTTCTTTGCTTCTCATCCTCTCTGTGGGTTCTTCAATTGTATTTCAGTATAAAGGGAGAAATGGTTGACAGATCCATTTCACTAAAAAAACCCAAAGGTCATCCAAAAATATCAAGAAAAGGGTAATCGGGTTGAATCTAAACATGCAGATACTCTAATGGGAGAGGCAAGCTCCGCCTCCATGTGCCCTTGAGTGCCCTGTACGTGCCTTAGGTTCATTTCCATCTTAAATTGGCTCCTGTGGATCCCTCAAGCTCTTAAATCACTTGGAGCAGACAACACCCGAATTTACAGGAACCTGACATTTGTCAGTCTGAATGCAAAGCCTTGGATTTCAAACCAGTCAGTTCCTTCCAGAGAAGGAAAAAGGACAATAGCTGCTATTTCTTAGCATGCATAATCAATGCTGCAGGGGTTGCTAGGCAACGGGCAGAAAGACATCCCTGGGTGTCTCCAATGGAAGAAGAGCAGCCCTGGCAGCCACTCCTCAGAGGTGACAGGCTGTGCAGGCTCTGGAAGCTGTGTCCAGTTTGTTTCACTCCTTAGAAAAATCCTTTTATTCTGGTTGGGACTGAACCATAGAATCTTCCTCCCAGCCTCATTAGACAGTCTTTGAACAGACTTCCAATTGGCCCACAGCCCTAACAATGAGCAGGTCAGGTTGGCAGGCTGGCAAGAGGCAGCTCCATGAAAGGTCCCTGTGCTATTTTGATCCAATTCATCCTGGAGTCCGTGGAAGATCTGACTTGTTCCTGGCATGGCTGCAGCCTCTGGATCCCAGAAAGTTAAAATGGGCATCCTCTCGGAAGCTTGCAATCATGCTAGCAAACATAAGCAAAGCCTCTGATTTCAACAAAAATACACTTTCAAAGTCAGTGAAATGAGACTTCTCAGGTATATGACCTTGAAGTTGGAATGAATTTTTAAGTTGCAGGCATTTTGTCCTCTGCTTGAGATAATAGTTTCATTGGAATTTCAAGAAGGGGATTAGCAAAGAGGAGTCAGGATTTAATAAAAGGACAGATCCATTTGTTTTGTTTTTATAGCAGTGTTAATTAAAGAACAAACACTCCTCATAGGTCATTAATTTGCAGGCACTTATTTGGCAAAGCCAGGAACTGCAGCATGAGGCCTAGGCTCTGGGTTTGGGTCAGAGGTATGATTAGGGCGATGACTGGGATCTAAACCAGAGAGAAGTCTCCCTGACAGTGGTGATGAGGGAGATGCCCAGGTGGAAGCACGCTGTCGGCAGGACAACTGGCTATACATGGCTGTCATAGGCTAATCCTCTGTCATTACTAGCCCAAGCCCTGAGGTCCTATCTTAGCATGTGTTTGGGAGGCAATGTCACATATGAGCTGAGGGTACAATGTAAGAACTACAGAGAGGCAGGCACAGAATAAGGAATGATATTATACGTGAAAGCTTATACCAAGAAATTCTGTGCATCTATATATTTGGCTAAGGTCTCTCAGCTACTCCTACACTGTCACCTAGGATTCCTTAACCTCCCAGGATTTTCTCACACTCAAAACCTCTCACCTTGTGACCCACGAAGTGAATTCAGAGTCTGAAGCCCTGATTTAGCTCCCTGGTGGCCCTCAAACAGCAATGGCAAACATGGGTCCAGAACATAAATCCACGGCGTTCAGTCCCTCTGTCTGTAACACGTGGCTAGATTAGAATTAGATGTTCCCCAAGCTTCTTCTAGTTCTACCATTTTATCAGTCTATGAATCTACAAAAATAAAGGCACCTTTTGGTCTTATTTATCCAAAGAGAAAAAAAAGTTAGCTGAAGAAGAAAGCAAAGACTGAAGATTTAACACTGCCAAATGTTCTGAACATTTTGTGTTTTAAAAATAACAAACTTTTTGAGTAAATGAAAGAGGAAGCAGTAGCAGGGATTAAACATTCCCAAAGTCACTGAAGAATTCTTATTTTATACCTTGACCCACTTGACCTCACCTTTCTCTTACGTCTCCTTTCCTCTTTCCTCCTCTGTCTCACACCCCCCCCCCCATTTGCTATGTTTATTTGATTACCTGTATCCTCCCTAGAGAGGTCTGGCATTTATTCACTCCAAAGTGCAGATTTTAGAAGCTTTTTCTGAGAGTCTAGGAGTACCGATGCCGCTCAGCTTACTTACTTTCGATGACAAGAAAAGCAAATGCAGTTTTCATTTGAATGGACCTGAACAGAAACTGTGTTTAGTCTGCAGGATGGGTAATTTCAAGAATAATTTTCTCTCTCCTCAGTTACCCGTTTTGTATATACTGAAATACTTTAATGTTAAGTACAACAGTAACAGAATATGCATTTGATTAAAAAAATTAAGTTGGCCTGCTATAACTAGTAAACAAATGCCATCCATATAAATATTCTGTATTTGGCAGAAACGAAGGAACATACAAAGAACAACCCCAAGTTTAATCATTTTATAGTAAGTCAAGAATTCACATATTATTACATTAGCTATATCCACATTCATTTGTCACTTATATCATTTTATAAATATATGTCTCTTTTAAGTGTTTTACATATGTTATTCAATGCCTTTGTGAGTTTTTTTTTTAATTTGGCAATGCATATGTAAAAGATCTACAGAACTTTTTGTGTTATTTTTGTTAATTCTTGTGTTTTAGAGAGCTCAGTGGAAATTTTACCCTCTTCAATAATTTTTATCTTATTGAAATCAGGTTTCCTTTTCAAGTTTTTGGGAAAATGGCTATGATGAAGGAATTTCAGGCTTTTTTGTTTTAGTAAAGCCTTGTTTCTGCTACAGTGGCAGAATCCACAAGAAATGCCATGTACCCCAGGATGAAATCATGCCTGCACTATATATAATCCTGGGACCTTGGGAATATCTGGGAGGGACAGGGTAAGGTATAACAGATCTCAGCGGAACAGCGGCCAAAAGAGGGAGTGCACTCCGCAGTCCCCCTTCCAGAACGTCAACATAAGACAAGGTCCAGCTGAGCTGGGCACAAGCACCAAGCAATGTGAGGAGCCAGGTTGAGTCTCCAAGACTTAGTGGGTTGAATTCTGTCTGTCCCCAACGACCTCCATCCAGAATTCAGTTAAAGTTGACTTGGAAGAGTAGCTCAAGCCATCACAGCCTGCAGACTGGTAGACTGCCCCTACAGGAACCTAAAACAGTTGGATGTGCCCCAAATATCCTTCTCACTGGCCACTTAGTTAAAAGGAATTTGAACACATCCTTCATAGCAGACATAATTTGCTCCTGAATTGGCCACTGAAATCAAGTAACACTTCCATACATTACTGTGACCACGGATAATGAGACATTCTGGAATGTTCTCTTACCTTCACTGCCACCAAGATCTTGTCCTGCTCAGGACAGAGGTTATAGCATTCAGCTAGGAAAACTTTTCCAAAGGCTCCTTCGCCTAGCTCCCTTTTCAGAACAATGTTATGTCGCTTGATGTGTTGAACAACTGTAAAACAAAGACAGAATGGAAATTGGAATTGAAGCACACAGAGGTGAAGGCAGAGGGTGGGGTGTCAGTGGCCTGTATTCTGAGTTCTTCTCTGCACACAGCAAACCAAAGGAGAAGCCCGGTGTCCATGCTCCCTGTCCACCCCAAACGGCTGGGAAGCAGTTGCATCGGCTTGTTCTCCAGAGCTCACTCATTGTTTTTGATAGAACTGAAGTAGTGACTTAGCTACAGGATGTCATCAATGGACTTTAGAGACTAGGAAAGGGGAAAAATGAGAAAGAAATGGACCTTAATGGCAGGCCTCTTACAAGCCAAATGCTTTGCATATATTTGTTAGTCGTGTCTAGTGGGGAAAGGCAGCGAGATAGTCAGGAATCCCTCATCCTTTGTTAAACTGTCCTAGGCTCCTGAGGGAGAGGGGCTCAGAGGACACAAAGGGAAAATACAAGATCTGCATTGTGAATTAAGGGTTTGTCCTTGCCCCAGTGCAAGTCTCCTGGTGAGTAGGTTAGCCCGTGGTTGATCCTCAGTAATTCTTTTTGTTGGGAACAGAAATTTCCAGGCTGTGCTAAAAGCTGCCTTTTTTAGTCCCTTTCTAAGATCATGCCCTAGTCTTGGCTGTCCAAAACAAAGAAGAGATACTTCTGGGGAAGAGAGAATATTTCCTCCCTTAGAATAGAGTAGAGCAGGCCCTTGTCACTCAATCATATGCCTTTCTGGGGAACAAGGCAGGAGGTAGTCAAAGGTCTTTGGAAGCCCATTAGCTGCGAGGTGGAAAGCAGAGCAGAGCAGTCCTCAGGACAGAGCCGGTGGAGAAGCCCAAGAGGAAACTGGAGAGGACAGCACTGCGGTGCAAGCTTGTGTCTCTTCACCAGCATATCAAATATGAACTCCCTCAGCACAAGGGTAGCACCAGAACGTTAACTGCCATTCTTTTCTGAACTCCTCATCCCTGAATGGCAGTGTTAAAAAGAGATTGAGGCACCCTCTAGAGCTTGGAATATGTGGCCAATAATGTTCTCTCCTTTCACTCTCACGACCCCCCGCGAAGCAGTGCTCTCTGCAGGAATTCCAGTGATCCTGTGTGGGAAATGAGGAGTTGGGACTTGAACCCTGGTCTGTCTGAATGCACAGTCCATGTTTTTTCTTCTACACCACAAAGTTTCTCTTTAATTGCAAATTGTGTTGAGCATGAAAAGAGAGATAAAAATATACAAGTAATATAGCAAATAGTCAAAATAATCTCCCTGCTTCCTTTCTGCTTCGTTTGCCCTGCAAGGGCCGGTTCAATTCCTCACTCTCTCAGAAAGCTTTCCAGGACCACTCTGATCACCAAAGACCTCCTCCTCGGGACTCCTATTATATCATAGCTTGTGCTTAGTTGAATTCTGACTTATCCCCCAATTATTTCACATCTGTAAACTCCTAGAGGTTAAGACAAGTTCTATCTATCTCCTGTTATCTCCTGTGCTGAGCACAGAGAAAAGATTTGTTACTGTGGTTTAATTGAATAACCTTTCTTTAAATGTTTTTTTTTTCTTGACTACAAACTGCTTTGTGAAAACAAAAGAAAATACACAGCGTATCTGTGCAGTTTAAGTAATGATAATAAAAATGAATGCCCATAAAACCCAATTTCCGTTTAAGAAACAGAGTGTCACTAGTACTCAGAAGCATCACTGTGTTCTTTCTTGACTGTGTTCACTTCCTTACTCTCCTCCCAGGGATAACTACTATGCTGAACTTGTGTCGGTCATTTTTTATAGACTGGCTACTAATGACATGTCCTTAACAAGATATTGTTTAGCCTTCCTTGGTTTTGAACCTACATAAATGGAATCATACCATACATATTCTTCCATATCTCACATCTTTCCTTCAACAGTGTCCTTCAGATTGAGTTTTATTGAGTTACAGTATGTGTGTGTGGTAGTAATTCTTTTGCTTTTACTACTTTATAGCATTTTGTGGAAGAACTATACCACCATTTGTTTTATCCATTCTATGTTGATGAATATGCTACACAGTTTCTTTTTAGACACAACTTAATATAAAATGCAAGTGGTGATTAAGGTTTTACTTTAATAGGATTTTTCCCCTGGTAATTCATGTCATTTGAAACAATGAGGGCTTCCACAGGCCGCTGGGAACTCAGGATGATAAAAATCAAAAAGTCTTTTATGAGCAACTATACTAATGAATATAAGAATGTATATTAATTAATATCTCATGCTCTAATAGAAATGCCTGGATTTAATAGGAGAGAAATGTGTTCATTAGGTAGAGTGCCCATATAAAGAGACAAATGTACTTTTGCAGAGAATTAGCTGCCCTATTTAAATCTACTACTTAACTCCGCGTGGTTGTCACATGTTCATTGGGAATTAAATAGCCACTTGATTTACTTTATACTCTAACCAGGTCAAGGCAAGTATTTAACTTTTTTTTTCATTTGATTTACATTTGCTTCTTTTTAAAAATATTTTCCAAGGAGGAGAAAAAGTTGGTGGAAAATAAGTTTATAAAGCTACAGATAAAAAAAATTTCATCATCTCCAAAACTAAAATGGATGAGACCAATTTTTTGCAGGTTGACCTTGAAAGCATTAAATGCATCTTTTCTTTAAGAAATGGCTATTTTGCATTAATTTACTTTGCTGGTTTGGGAACTAATAGATTATATGAATGGTGGCCTTTTGCCAATGTATTCCCCCTAAACGTAATTAATCTCTCTTTTATTGTATAAGATTGAAAGCCATTCAGAGTCCATATTTGCATTCCTGACTAGGTGTCATAGTACTCTACAGTTGGTGCTATTAAATATTTGTTGAAATATGTGCTGAATGTTAATAAGACCACAGGCAAACACTGTTTAATTGTATTATTTCAGTCCATTGACAACAGCCCTAACGAGTATGTAGCAAGAAATCGGCCCGATTCTCTCAGATGTCAGGAGTGGGAACAACAACCACCCTGAGGCGATCACATCACTGAGCTAAGAGATTTTTTCCATTCTCCTCCGAAGAGCATCAGGGCTTGTCCCCGCGGCCTCACTTCCTGTTTCCTCGGTACCCTCCTGGGGTGGCCCTCCTTATCCACCCTCTCAGCCCAGCCTTGCTGGTAAGTGCCCCAGTCCGAGTCAATGTCACCCCTTCGCCTCCTTCACAGACTGTGCGATTGCCACGGGTCACCCGTGAGGTCTCCTCAAACTTCCCTTTACGTCCTCAACTCCAGTAAAACCTTGGCCTTGCCTGGAGGACGTCCACGCTTATTCCCTACTGCCCTCCCAAACCGAAACCATCCCCACCCTGATCGGCAAGTACCCCTTGCACCTGATTCCTACTGTTTCTCTGTCTCTTTCTCTCGTACTCTCTCCCTCCCCTGCCAGAGCCCCAGCTGTCGCAGAGTGCCTGTCTTAGGGAGCCATCAGCCCGGAAGACCTCCGCCCCTCCGTGCTGACTTCTGGGTCACTCCTCGCTCACACGGAGCTCCTGGCTGGCACTCTCCCTCTCCACCCTGCCAGTGCCATCCTTTTCAGGGCCCGGGGCACAGACAGGTTCTGTAACTTGCCGGAGCTGTAGAAACACTGGGGCACCATTTATCCTGCAGTTAAAAGGCGAGGCTGTGTAGGTGTTTGGTTTTGCTGGTGTATGGCAATAAAATGACTTTTGATAGGAACAAGACTTTTTTAATGAAGGAAGCAATGCACTGATTCTAGACAAGCTCCTTATCTCATTGTGGCCTAGCACTAAGGATTCCATAATAAACAAGCTGTCAGGTAAGCATGTAAAGTTTTCACACATTTCCGGTCCCTGAGGTCAGACAACTCTGTGTTTTGAACTTTGGAGACATGATTAAATCATTCAAAACCAGATGAATAACTAATAAAATAAATAAATAAATAAATGCTCAAACTGTACCATAAGTGGCTTCCTTGATTTGAAGAGAAACTCAAAAAGTAATTGATTTTTAAAAGTTTTATAGATAAAATTTCTCTTTTTCACCTTCCCCAAAGAGAAGGAGGCATCAATAAGAGGTGTACGTGGTAATAAGTAATACACCACCAAACTTACGTGATCTGCAGACTGATCTATGTATGCCAAAACAGTCAAAACAAAGCATGTGCTTAGATTATTGTACAAATAAATCTGCTCTATAGAACCAAGGAGAAATCAATGACCAGCAATAGTAATCAAGATGAGTGGCTGAGAACTGACTGGCCATCTTTGTCATTAATGGCATTTTGGTGCCCTTGGCCATTTGCTTCATATGTAACACAGTTGAGTGGGTTCACTGTTCTGTATTAGTGTTACATTACAGCTGAAAAATGTATTTTGTCACAAAGTAGCTTCACTAGTTTACAAAGATGCTGGCAGTTTCAGATGGTCTGCTAGGGGATGGGGATATAAGGGGACTGAATAGTAATGGGAAAAAAAAATACAATAAAGACTAAACTAAAAAAGAAAAGAAAGAAACAAAGAAAGAAAGAGAAAGAAAAGAAAGAGAGAGGGAGGGAGGGAGGAAGGAAGAAAGAAAGGAAAGAAGGAAGGAAGGAAAAAGAAGAGAAAGGAAAAAGAAAACCTTGGCCTAGTCAACATATCCTGCTCAGCACACAGACCTTAAATTGAGACATTTGTTGAGTCTCTCGTGTATGCCAAGTACCAAGTGATCTGCAGCTCAAAGGAAAGATAATTTAAAAATTTGAACAGAAAGGTAAAAAGTAATGTAGATTCAGAAGATAAAGTTCTGTATTGGAAGAAATCTCTCTGCTTCTCTACAGACCTAAATGTAGGGCCAGTTGCCTCAAAGGTAGGTTCCAATTCAGAGGACTGGATGCCGTGATGGAGTCTTTCACATAAAGGTCAGTGAGGCTGACTCCCAGGTGTCTGACAGTCAACGGGTGAGACTTGGGGCAGGACAGTAGCTTTCCCAGGGCCACGCAGGTAGAAAGTGGCTGAACTAGGACTCAATTGTCCTGACTTTCAGAAGAGCCACCCTTGGACTCTGTAACACAGGCTCTATTTCAGACTGAAGGCAGAGAGCGTTTCCTGACGTTAAAATGGAAACAAGTATTTCATTTAGTTAATTATCCTTTCTAGTAGAAATGCTTGAAACATTCACATTTATCATCTGAAATGGACCAAACATCTCATAGTGAAGAATTTCATTAAAAAATGACCAATAAACATAAAATATGAGTGTGAAAAGCAGGACATAAAAGTTAAATAACTTGAAAAATGCTTGAGTTTGATCTAAATACAATAAGCAAAAATTACTTACTATCTATCTTAATGTCTATTTCATGGGCAGCATATCAAAACAGGTAAAATCATCTACCTTGTAAAATTAAATTTGCATAAAAGATGGAAACTGTGTTTTTGTATTTCATCTACATTTTTATTAAGATAAAAGTTGGTAGTAAAATGAAAATAAATGCAATTAAGACCACAGACATAAAACACACGAGGAAAAGACACGGCCAAATCTTCATAAATAATATTAATGATGAAATAAAACATAATAATACTGAGCCATTCTTAAGCACTTCTCAGGAAAAAAAAATCCCAATGTGCATTACCATCAATTAATTTTCATATCCTTCTAAATGAGGTCAATAGTCACATTTATTTTACAGATGACACCACAATTAATTGACTTACTTGTGGTCACAGAGCAATCCACTTATCCTTTTCCAAGTGCTATTTCCAATGAAATGAGAGGGAGAGAAGTGGGGGCCTAACATGTGCTGATTGCTATTAAGAGCCAGAACATGTGTTGAGAGGTTTACAGGGGTTATCAATCTTCATAGCAATCCAGTATGGTATCCTTATCTCTGTTTTTAGATTAAAGTAAAAAGAAGAGGATCGGATGAGTTAAATAACTCATCCAAGCTTGTACCATTGGTAACAGGTAGATTTTGCTCACCTAGGGAATCATGGGTCTACTTTTAACAATTTAGTTCAACAAACTTTCATTAAGCACCTACTATGGTCTGGGCATTGTTTTTTGTAAGGTCTAGAAAGTAGGATGAGTAAAATAGACCCTAATTAAATGAAATTCTTCAAAAAAATCAAGAAACAACCTAAAGGGGCAGAAAAATATAATACATGCATCTATCATACCTTACTTATACCTTTGCTCCCTTCATAAAAGATTTTAAATACCTTATGTGACCATGCAAGGAAAGCAAACTTTAACTAAGAACTCAAGTCAAGGAAAATGGAATGAAAGCAAAGACAAGGCATTAAGTAGAAATGCAAACGTGCAAATTCTAGGGTCCCACAGGGTTATTAAAATTAAGTCATAATTTGAGCCTCCTGGCAACAGAAGCCAAAAGAAAAACATAGTAATTTATAAAATTTTTACTACCCAAAGTAAAAGTACAGACCTCCCTTGTGGTAAGAGTCTTTATGGCATTTAGTTTTCAAAGGAATATTCTGAATGGATTTTATACAGGGGATCAATGTCCTCACAATAGCCCTAGAGTAAATAGTGAGTTTCCTAAGACTATTTCTCAAAGCAGGACTCGATAGGATTTAAACATGTGACACAAAAGCCACCCTCAGCCAAGCACTGCACAGGGAGTCCACAGCTCTTATCATCCAATGGCATAAAAGTCAGTGTCTGTGGGCATACTCAGGAATGCTTTGGAGATGGGATTGAAGAACAGGTGTAATTTCTGCACACGGTGGGTCTAGAACATTTTAAGCCATGTAAAGTATTTTGTGAATAAAGAATAACATGAAAATGTAATAGTGGATGAGGGATTGACAAGAAATAAGAATGATGGGGAAGGGAGTACTTTAGGTGAGGGGAGAGAAAGAGCAAGGTGCTGATGAGAGGAGAAGTCCAGAGTGTGTTTGAGAAACAGTGATTTATCTTGGTTTATTCCCGAAGAGAGAGTAGGTGATATGCTCTAAGAGCAGGATGAGGCTGGAGCACAGTGAGCCTTGAATACCTCACTAGGTAGTTTAAACAACTTTGGACACTAAAAAGTATGGACTCTTGAACGTGATGTCACTGCCCTTTGCCTTCACTTCCTCATCTTTAAATGAGTACATTTGCAACAAATGTACGTTTGAGTACAAATGGCATCTTAGGTGAGCTTCAGCACACACATCCCGCAGTCTGTGAGTCCATGACTTTATTTTGTATATGAGTCCTATCAAGAGTTATTGAAGACTTTTTGAGCATAGGTGAAAAGTGTTAAGTACAAATCATTAGATTATTCTGGTAAGGTAAACTGGAGGCAGAGAAGCCAATTAGGGTGTAGCTATAGAACTCGTTGGCACAGAGACCTGTGCTAAGCTGAAGGTGGGCTCTACCCAGTTATCATTTATATTTCCTCTCCAGCCCCGTGCCCATGGAATGCACACAGCTCAAAGTGACTGACCCCAGGGAAGCTGAGGTCAAGTCCATGACTCCAAATAAAACAAGGATAATGTTTTCAGGGAAAGACAGAGAACGATGAGGCATAGAACAAGACCAAAGTGGACAAGTCAGAGAGGCAAAAGAAAGAGCCACAAATGAGCTTAAGGAGAGCACAAGTCAGACTGCTGGGGCAGAAGGGTGAGTGGTGAGTGAGGACACGGAGGTGGTGGGTGGAGATTGCTCTTACGGGAGATCAGGGGCAGACAGGCTGGTCTGGAGATAGCAGGCACCTTGAATCTCGAGGATGGGGCTGGGGGGGATTTTGAGGAGGGAGAAATTTGGGAGTGCTTGTAAGTTAGGAAGAACAGTAGGGAGTAAAAAATTAAGAAGTCACAAAAAGAAAGGAAGGGAAAGAGGGAGGAAGGGAGGGAGCAAGGGAGAGGAGGAGGGAGGGAAACTGGGGAGTGAGATTTTTGGGGAAGCCTCTGAGAGTACAGTGCTGTGGATGGCAGAGCAAGATTCTAAAACAGAGAGGAAAGATTTTCAGTGAGCCACTTCTGAGGGCCTCAGCCTTGATACTCATCACAGCATTGAGCCACTGAGGGAGGAAGCAGACCTTTGGGGATCCCCAAGGGCCCCACTGTGGGCCTTCAGGCTAAGCCTTGAAATAGGTCCAGTGATAGACAAGACAGACTCTTGCAAGATAACTTTGTCCTCCTGGGAGGGCAACAGGCACCAACCTGGGTGCCCCACACAACATCCAATGGCAGCGAATGAGCCCTCCCTCCTAAACCAAACTGTGGTGCCCTCATGCTGAATGAGAGCAGGGCAGCTGTGGGGCATGCAGGAATAATGCTTAATTTTACCTGATAGTTACAGTAGATAAATGCAATTAAGTTATTTGAAGTTAAATCCCCAAAACTTCTTGTAGAAAACAGTCAAGGAGGGGGAAAGCCCCAGAAATCTTTCAAGCTGTTAGACTGTAGGGAACACCATACTTCAAAATACACATACGGCACATCCTTCGCTTTGACAGCCCCGAACAGCCAAAATTATATCTGTTCTTCACACTGGCATGTGGTAGAATTGGATTGATTTGCCCTGACAGCCCTCCCTGCTGGAACAATACTTGTCAGTCAGCCCCAGCAATGTTTGTATTTTCAAGAATAATTATACAGAGTGATTGTACAAAACCCTGGCAGGTGGGCCACTCAGTCTTTTGCCTACCTCTTTGACCCTGTGTCCCTGAGTCCTAATGTTCTTTCTGCTCTTGAGGATGGAAAATATTCCTTTAACACTTCCCTTCCCCATCCCCAGCTGTGTGCATAAACCTCCATTTGAGGGTCCAATGTTGGTATCTGTTCTATCATTTGGGATCCTCCACTCCTGTGTCCACATCATGGAAACTTTCCATTGCTTAATAGTTTAAACCAGTAGCTGCTACATTTTCCTAAGTGACTTCTTCAAGTTAGTTGGCCTTTGCCAATATACCTCTACAGGAATGCTCCCATTGTGAAAGAAATTTGTTTTGATGGGCATCATTCACAAACCACACCATGCACATTTCGGGGCTTTCCTGACTTATGTCTTAATTTTGAAGAGTTTACCCTAACAGAAGTAGATATATAATATATATAGATGCTGTATTCATATGACATAAATTCCTGTACAATACTCTAGTGAGGGGACAGGAATTTATAAGGGAAATGCAGTTATAACAATAATGCTATCAGAACGTGATAAATGGTAGTGAGAGGGGCAAGCAAAGTGCTATGCAAGTGGACCACTCAGGAGAGGCTCCATGAAGTCATTGAGTGAACTTTAGAGAAGTAGCTTGGAGTTTTTAGGAGGAAAGCTCTGAATACAAGGAGCAAGCCCTTAGTTTGTAAGCAGTGAAAAGTCAGTGGACATTTATGAAGTCCAGAATTCCATGCCAGCTTCCCAGGCTGCTTTCCTCAGCTGTAGACTCTGCCCTAATTCCAGAGAAAGGCAGATGCTCAGTAGAGCTCATAACCAATGACAAGTGCTACTGTCTGTAAGAATGGGGGTCCCAGACAAAATTTGGGAGATGCATCCCAAATGTTTTCCATCTCTGGTTGGCTTTGCAGCATCTTTCAATCTGATGTACCACCCCCTCTGCCATTTCACCATTTAAACATCTATGTGGGAAGAACTATGTTTAGTGCTGTGAAAGGTTCAAGAATGAATTAGGGGAAGAGAAGATCAGCAGTCACCAATTACACATCTTCTGCGTGCTAGGCGTTGTGTTAAGCACTGTACATACATTCTTTTATTCAGACATCCTGGTGGACCAATGGAGAAACATCACTGTCTCCATTTTAGGAACATGGGTAAGTGAGTCTTGGAGATGTTAGGTGATTTGCCCAAAGCCATACAGCTGGAAAGTGGGCAAGACAAGCTATGATTGACTTCAAAATCCATGCAGTCTTTCCCAATAGAACACAAATTTTTCCCCAAAGGATGGGCAGTCTATTAGGGAGTGAGACAAATACACAATAACAGTTGTTAAAGGCAGAACATAAAAACTTCCATGACAGATGTAAAAAATACAGGGTTAAGGGTGTTTAAAAGGAAAAGAAAGCAAATTCTTTGAGTACAGAGTTTGAGGTTAGAGGATGTGCCATTTGAATTTTTCCTTGTAATCTGAGCAGGACTATAAGAGTTGGTTGGTAAGAAGGGCCTTGCAGGACATAACGAATTATGACATTTCCAAAAGGCCAGTGTGTCACTGACTTGATCATATACTGGACCTCCATGTTAAGTCTAAAATCTGATAACTATCTACATTGAACCAAATGAAATTTCCATTTGTGCAGGCCCAAATGAGACAAATACCAGCTATTTCCTATGGCTCGACCTAATTTATTGTTTGGTTGTATCTTTGCAAACAGGACTTCTAAATATTAGAAAAGAATCCATATATTCTTTAATTAAAAAAAAAACATTAAAGAAAGCAATACATGCAACTGGTAACAAATAAGTAGCTCTAAAGAGCTTAAGATAAAAAGAAATTGTACCCTTCCATGTTCCTTCCTGTCTTCAGTCCTGCTCTCCTGGGTTCAATCCAATTTGAGTTTTGTTTTTTCTAGGGATCATACCTAGAACTCTAATTAATATGTTATAGCTTCTATTCCTTTTTTCCTAGTTTAAGACACTCACTTTCCAAGATGTAGGAGAAGGATTTTGCTCACACTATCTCCCACATCCTACCAATAATTGATAGCCATATTATTTTCAGTTCTTCTGTTCATTATCTATCATACTGCATCTCTATTTCAGGTATCCTGATACTATCTTGTATATGATGAGCATATTAGCACCCCTGCCTTCCTCTGCCCTAATCACTTCCCATATTCTATGAGTTTGCTCTTTACTGCAACTGCCAAAACTGTTGTTATATACAGTCAATTCACAATATGATACAATTAAGTGTCTTATCCTTCTATATACTGGAAAGCAATAAATGGAACTTGTGTTAATAGAACCAGCTTAATACTGCACATTGCAAGGCTAGGCGGGTGCCAGGACTGCATTTTCTTCTCTACAAGTCTGAAGTCAAATGTAGTGCCATTTTCATTACACCCTGATCCTCATTAGAGACCTTTATCAACCAAATACAATATATAGCTCAAAAGCATAAGAACAGGGGAAGGGAGGGAAGTTCAAGGCTGTATGAAGTCAGTATAATATTGCTATATCCTATTCCCAGAAGTCAAATCACCCTTTCTCTGTAGCTACCAGGCTTATGCCTTTCATTCTCTGTCTATTTACACTCTCCATCTTTGATGAGCTGTAAAACTTAGGGTGTGAACTCACGTGGAGAAGCACAGTGTTGAAGGCAGTTTATGAGGTGGGAGTAGATTTATAATGTGAGACTCACGGTGCTTGGGTTCCTTTCCTCTCTGTCTTTTGATAAGAACTTGTGTGTTCTTCTGTCAGCTGGAACACTTCCAAACTTTGCTGTCAATGCTACAAACTCAGCTTTTGGAGAACAGCTATAAAACGTGCACAACTGAGTCACATTTACCTAACCACACTGCTTTAGAAAGGAGAGAACTGTTCCCGCCTCCTGGACTCTGGGGTCCTGTTGGGGATTCTGGAGAGGGTCACACAAATCCAGCTGCTGGTCTCACTCCTCGGGTTTTGTATAGAAGTCACATAAAAATTGACTTCTCCTGAGAGTTTCAATGTTACAAAGACAAGGGGAACTTATTCTGGGTGACTAAAAATTCTGCTCTTATATGTTAATATGAACCATTTACATCTGGATTGGCATGGTCTAAAGTATTAAAATGGCATCAAATACTCGGAGTAGATGATGTTTAACAAATTCATTCAAGAACAAGTCAATGTTTAAATTATACAGTACGCTGAAGTTGAGGAAGTAATCAGCGGCAACAGTGGGTATGGATAAAAACTGCACAGCCCTGCCTAGCACTCTTGATGGACAAGCCTCCAAAGAGAACCTGACTTCTTGGCAATAGCAGGGGTGGGGGTGGGGGGTTGAAGCAGTGGAGCCAGAACCTGACAGTGAAGGCCCAACACTGGACTCAGGTTACTCCTCTGATCCAGTGTCCTCCACCTAAAAATAATTGAGTGAATCAACGGTATTTGTAAGGAACAGTAACACAGTCTTATATTTTGTCCCACTAACTTATGAACGTGCACACGATTATAATGAAATGCACAGGAGGGAGATCCTTACAAGCTCAGATGAAACCACCTCGCTATACAAGATCCAATGGAAGCCAAGGAGGAAAAGGCCCATTGAAGAAGGAAAACCAGAAACAAGGAAGAAAGTGTCCCATGGACAGGGCCCAGGGTGGTGATGGGGGGAGCACTGAGTGAAATGACTACAATTTGCAGGCAGAGATTGAGAGGCAAAAAGAGAAACTTCAATCCAATTGTTGTTAATAACTAATTACAAGATTTCAAGGCAATTCACTTAATGTCTTTGCCCAATTTTGATTTCTTTCCTTTAGCTGTATGATGGGAATAAAAACACCTGACCCCTGCACCCCAGCAAAAACAAAATGGTATTCTAAATAAAAACCACAATGACAAATAAAATGTATTATAAGTGTTATATGGAGTGACCACAACCGTATAACAATTTGGCAATTAAGAGTACACGGTGCCTTACAGATACATTTTATTGGTTCAATTTAATGTTAAGTATTATAGACAACTACAATAATAATGGGCCTTCTGGTCTCAGAGTGCTTTAAGGCTCATAAAGCACCCTCACATGTTATTTTATTTGAGCATTTAAAAAACTCTGCTAAATAAACCATGAAACCTTTCTGAGTTCCATCTTATAGCTGAGGAAGCAGAGGCTCAGAGAGGCCAAGGGAATCATCCAAGGTTGCACAGCTAGCCATTTATAGAGCCGGACCCCAAACTTGTCTTTTTAATTCCCAAATTCAATGTTCTTTACACCCAAGTGGCATAGAAGGCATTCTGGAAACTAAGAATCAAGAAAGTAAAATATTCATTCTGGAGACAAAAGTTCTAGAAAATAGACTAAAATCAATGCAAGAAATAGTGCCAAGCAATGGCCTTTTAGAGGGAGATGAACTCAAGAAAAGAGAAGTTAATGTGAATGGTAACTATAGGAAAGGTTTCACAGATTAAAAAATATCTGGCCCTGACTGGTGTGGTTCAGTGGGTTGGATATTGCTCCAAAAACCAAAATGTTGCCTGTTCAATTCCTAGTCAGGGCACATGCCTGGATTGTGGGCCAGATTCCCGGTTAGAGGCATGCAAGAGGCAACCAATTGATATTTCTCTCCCTCTCTTTCTCCCTCCCTTCCCCGTCTCTAAAAATAAATAAATAAAATCTTTAAAAAAAGATCTGAGTTGCAATGTAAAAAATGGATTCATTTGAATAATTGAAGGTAAAGGTAGGTTCTCACGTAAGAAGGAGAAACAAAGGCATAAAGGCAGAATATTGGAAATAGTATCACTCTATTCAATAAGGGGTATAATGAGAGGTGGTGGATTAAAAACCACAATAAAAGTTCCAATAGGTTAAATAGGACCAGATCACAGAGAGCCTGAAGGTTAGATGAGGGGTCTAGATTTGATTCTATAAGCACATGGAAGCTATTGTAGGTTCCTGAGTGAGAGTGGAGCATTATGTAACTAGTGTATTGTCCAGTAGGGATGTGCACAGTGTATTAAGTGTGAACTGAGGCTAAGAAAGTAGCTAGGAGATTGTGGCACTAATAAAAGTATAGTCATGAAATCCTGGCTTAGAGTCGTGGCAATGAAAATAAAAGGAAAACTATAAATTCCAATGCCTATGTTATCTGATAATTGGAGTGCAAGCATTACTCACTCATCTACCGTACTCCACAGGACTCTCAGAAACACGAATGGCTTTCTCAACCAAGTTTCCCCCACTAACTCTGCTGACAAATTAAATAATCTAGTTGCCAGAGCAAAGAGTTCAATAAAAATCACATGCGTTTGTCAGAAAGCTTCCTTATTTCATCCCTTAGTCTTCTATCCAGCAGGGCTTCTCAAAAATAGAATGATTATACCCAGGCACAAACACCTTTGGGATCACCTCAGACCTTCTCCATTCAGGGAACTATGCGTTGAATCCCTGCATCATCAGACGATGTTGTCATGTGGACCCATTGGACCCATATCTGCTCTGAGGAGATGCAGGTGAAGGTGGGGAGCAGAAGCAGATGCAAAAAACCCCAGACGTAGAGCAGAAAATGAGGAGGACAAGGGGCAGGAGGACAGGGACAAGTATGGCACTGGTACATGGATAATCTGGATCTAATACTTTGATTGCTTGGGCCTGGTGGAGTCTTTGTGCTTCATCCTGCTTTCCCAGCCCTACCCCAGTGCAATAAACACTAAGGGTTGAAATTGGTGCTGTCTTTTGTTTGCCAGGTGGGTTCACATAGACATGGTCAGATTGGAACATAACTACAGTCTTCATTTTCGTAAGTGAATTGTAATAAAGACATACTTCCCCTTTAAATTTCAATAGCTTTGTTGTGCTTTCCACTCCCTCTTCACTGCAGTGTGTGGGCATTACACACACACACTCAGACACCTCACATGCTGCACTGACAGCTGCTTGCCAGTCAATGAAGTCACATTACTCTGCCATAGGGATGTGTGAAATCAGCCGCCTCACAGGAGGTGGGCAGAGGCACACACGATGCAATCAGTGTAAACGGGAGTTTTCTCTCTCCTGTGCTTGACTGTTTTGTTGGCTTATTGAGCAGAGGAGTGAAAAAGCTTCATTGGGTACAGAAGTGTATTTAGAAAAAAAACTGGTCTTTTTATTTTCATTATATGTGATAATAACTTCATGAGACTGTCACCTTGAGATTCACGCTGAATGGACGAAGCAGGCTCCTGACTCTTGGAAAAATTCAACAGAATTGTCCTCCTTTTCCCGTGGAAATGTCAACAGCAATTATACAACTGGAACTCCCTAGGCAAATGTACCAGAGCCCCTCCCAGGGCTGCTGGGCTACGACAGCTCAATCACTGTCACCTTTAGCATCTCCCTTAGAACAGATACTGATAACGTTGCCGAGAGCTGCCCAGCCCAGGTTCTCCCAGCGCAGCACACATGTCTGTGGGCTGTCATTCCAGCAGGATGACCTTCATTTCAGGCTCTGACAACCCCGAAACTGATGACCTAAATCAAGTACCTGAGAGCTTAGTTGCATTGTTTCACAGGACTTTTATATTCCATGAAAAGGATTATTAAAAGACAGGTGTTTATTTTGGGTTGTATGGACTTACATAATGCCTGATAGTATGCAGAAAAAAAAAAAAAGATTTGTCTCACCTGACATCATTAGACTACCCACAAGGACTTCTACGCCCTCAAAGTTAAACCTCTTTCCCAGACCGGTCGACACTAATAAGCAGGCTTGATTGTTTACATTAGAAATGTACAGTGGGAGGAAAGCTCCAGGACACCAGGATGGGGTGAGACTCCGGAAGCCTAATTAACAGGACCAGGACAAGGGAGTGTGACAGACTCATATACAAGTAAGCTGGCAGCCCTAACTAATTAGCAACAATTAATTTTACGGTAGGAGCAAGAACACATGTATTATGTTCTATAAAAGCTTAATAGATGTCACCATAAATCACTCCCATCTCTCCCCTGAAATTCAACTTGCAAGCAGCCTGCCATGAAATCAAGAATTAACGCTGTCGAGCTGCCTGCTATGTCTTGGATCTTAATATGAAAAAACAAGATGATTTTTTTCTCTGCCACTTGGCCCTCCACTAATCTCGGCGGCTGTAACGGGAGGCAGGCTCAGCCACACCCAGGCCCTGAACCTATTCTGATAAAGGATGGTAAAAAATGAGCAGCCCCAGGCCTGCTCCTGGTAGGACCTGGGATACATTGTCCCACTGGAGACTGGATGCTCATGTGCCCGGAATAAGCTCCTTGCCTGAGATGAAACCAGATTTCTTCATATATGTCTTCTACCAATTGGAAATGCCTGCCTGGAACATTGTGTTGATTGGGGGCTGAGTGGGAAAAGGAGCCATGACCGACGAGAAATGCCTGCTGGGCACCGGGATTAGGATCACTGCTGCAGTTTCTTTGGGTCTGCTTTGTTTACATTTTCCACCATTTTTTAAATTGTAGTAAAACACACCTAAAATTTATCATTTTAAAGTGTACAATTCAGGGGCATTAAGTACATTAACAATTTTGTGCGCCCATCATCGCTCTCTAGTTCCAGAACTTCGTCACCCCAAATGGAACTCCTGTACCTGTTAAGCAGTCGGTTCCCATTTCCCCCTTCCCTCAGCCTCTGGCAACCACTAATATGTTTGCTATCACTATGGATTTGCCTATTCTGGATATTTCACATAGATGAAATCACACCATATGTGTCCTTTTGGGTCTGGCATCCTTTCACTTAACATAATGTTTTCAAGGTTCATCATGTTTTAACATGTAAAAGCACTATATATTTTTTATTGCCCTGATTAGCCCTGTCTGTTGGCCAGTGCTGGTCTCCTTCAGTTTCCTGAACAGTATCTCAGTCCTCTTCTGAGTTGGGAACCCATTAGAAAGCCCAGCCAAGTCCTTCCTGGCTCCTTCTTCAAATGGTTGCACTTTATTTCTCATCCTCCCAGGCTCTTGGTGGGGCCCTACTCTAACAGGGCAGATTAACTGTAACTGGGACTCTGCTGTCTGTTAAACAGCTCTTTCTACCATGATCCACCAACCAAACTGGACTTCCTCAGCATGGAGGTAGACCAGACCCACCCTTCGGAGCACTATACATCACTACCTCTGGACCAATAGATTTTAGATGCCAGACTTCAGCCAGGTAGGTGAGTGCCCCCAGTCCTGAATCTCCAGTTGAGTAGTTTTATTAATCTTGCAAAAAGCTCAACATTTTGCGATGTATAATGCTAAATTAGAAGGTAAGAGATGTGACTTCTTCCAGGGAGATGGACTAAACATATATTTCTCAACTTTTCCCACAAACTTATGAAGAACCTGGACAATATATAGAAAATAGACATAAAAAACCTCTGAAAGGTGGAGAGATTGACTAGAAACCTCGGAATTACATGGTGATGAGTTCCTTGAATTGTATTTGTGTCTCATATATTCCCAGATTGGAACTGAAGAAGCCAGGAAGGCAGAAAAATACCCAGAGAAAAAGGCTGCTCTCTCTTTCTAAAAGACCGAGAAAGCAGCAGCCAAGTCAGACAGAAAAATCTTAATATAGTTACCACTCTACTCCTACCAAACCCCATAGGAAAACTGTGGCTCCAACCCCTCCCCTGCTGGCAAAGGCCACATGGGGAGCCTGGACTGCTCCATCCTCATGAGGCTGTAATAAAGCACCCAGCCATGGGCCCATGTGATATCAGAGAAGAGGCCAAGCAGAGAACTGAGACTTTCATACCCACCAGGCAGTAACAAGTGTCCATGCACACAGTATTCTCGGAGACCATGAAAGGAGCCTGTACTTCCATCCCCACCCTGCAGGAACCAGGCAACCCCCTTCTTCCATGCAAGAGTGATGTCAGAGGTGGCTGAGTGGGGAGTCAGGACTCTCACCACCACCCAGCAATAATGAGGCCATTCTTCTTCTCCCCCTTACACTGCGGTATCAGTGGAAGCCTTGTGAGAAGAAAAGGCATTCCACCCCTCCCAACCAAGGAGGTATCTATCAGTGGAGGCCTAATAGGGAGAGGAACTCCCAACTGCACCAAAACAGTGACAAGCACACCGCCTCCTCAAGTGTGAACAGAGGCTGAGTGGAAAACCTGGATGTCCACCTTCGCCCAGCAGTAGCAAGGCAGATTCCCCATTTTCCCTGCTAGGATGATATCAGAGACAGCTAGCTAAAACAGAAGATTTAAATAAATTCTGAATCTCAAAACAGAATGCCCTAGATTTCTAAGCTTCAATCAAAAATCACTCATTATACCAAGAACTAAAAAGATCTCAAACTGAATGAAAACAGTAAAATCAATAGATGACACCGCCAGGATGACAGCAATGTTAGAACTACATGACAAAAACTATAGAGTGGTTATCATAAATGCTTCAATGAACAGCAAAAAACGCATTAAAAGAAATGAAAAAAATAGTCTCAGCATGGAAATAGAGGATATGAACAAATACCAAATGGGAAATTTAGAACCAAAAAATACAATTACCAAAATTAAAAACTCAATAAATGGGCTCAGCTACAAAATAGAGGGGACAGAGGATAACATTCAGTGAACTTGAAATAGAACTACAAAAATTATCCAGTCTTAACAGCAGAAGGAAAATGGACTGAAAAAATAACGGAGCCTCAGCAGATGGAACTGTGGAACTATAGCAAAAGATCTAACATTCACATTAGCAGAACCCTAGAAGAGGAAAAGAAAGTGTGGTCCAAATGTTGTCAAAAAATAAAGACAGAAACTTTCCAACTCTGGCAAAAGACAAACCTAAAGATTCTACAAGTGAACACCACACAGAATAAACCCAAAGAAGTCCACACTATGACGATTACAGTCAAACTTTAGGAAATTAAAAACAAAGAAATGAATCTTGAAACCAGTGCAAGAGAAATGGTACCTTACCTGTAAGGGGGAATCTATTTGAATGACAGTGGATTTCTCATATAAAATGATGGAACCCAGAAAAAAGCAGTGCAGCCTTATTCAAGTGGTGAAGGAAAAATGCTTTCAACCCAGAAACTTACATTCAGTCAAAATATCCTTCAGGAACAGAGAAAGGAAACACTGGACAAATACATTTCCCTTCTCCTTTGGAGTTTTCTAATTTCTGTTTGGAAGCAAAAATCATAATATTGTCTGTTGTGATTTTAAATATATGTAGAAGAAATAATGAAGGCAATTATAGTGTAAATTAAAAAGGAGAAAATAAAGGGAAATGAGATTTCTATATTTCATTTGAACTTTCAAAATCAGTAGGTGGCGATAAGTTACGTACACAAGGTGGGGCAAAAGTAGGGTTACAGTTGTTGGTATGGAAAATAACGCAGTAATTAATACATTGTAACACAAGAATAAACCCCGTGGTCCACATGCTTACCACTGTAAACCTGCTTCTCCCTACCCTGAGTATAATATAAATACAAAGAGCAACCACTGTGTGAAAGGAGACACTCAAAACTACCACAGATACATCAAAATAAAATTCTAAAAAAAAGGCTCAAGTAACCCAGAGGAAAGGAAGAAGAAAAAAGAGATATAAAAATAACAATGAAGAAAGAAAACAAACAAAATAAATAAAATGGGTGACTTAAGGCTTAACACATCAATAATTATTTTAAGTAAGATGATCTAAATACACTAATTAAAAGATAGAAATTGACATATGAGTTAAGAGACATGACTCACAGCTCTAATGGCTTCTATAAGAAAGTCACTTCAACTATAACAACGTAGGTAAATTGAAAATAAAAGATGGATGGATGAATATATATGTATTTAAATATTCTTGAAATGACAAAGCTATAGACATAGAGAACATAGTGGTTGCCAAGGGTTATGGACAGGAAAGAGAAGCCTGAGGAGGGAGTGGATTTAGCTATGTGAGGGACCTTAGTAGTGATGGAAACGCTCTGTATCATGACTGCATCAGTGCCAATGCCTTGGTTGTGATGCTGTACTGTAGTTTTTCAAGATATTGTCATTGGTGGAAACAGTAAAATGGATTTGAGATTGCTTTGTATTATTTCTGACAACTGTATGTGAATCTGCAACTATCTCAAAGTAAAAGAGTTTAATTAAAAAATGTCAGAGATGTGCCTTGTGCCATCGGACACGTTTTAATATGGACGAAGCTCACTGCTTGCTTATAAGAAACAGTGTGCCACTAAAAGCTACCATTCATTATTAACAGTTATGGCTTTGATCCCACCTGCATCGTAAGGGAGCTCCTTGAGGGCCTGGCTCATATATTATTTATTCATAAATCCCCCACAGTGCCTAGCAAGCACCCTGCTATGTAATAAGTGCTCAATAAATGTTGGCTTAATGTTTTTATCAGCAATGTATTGAGTATGTGAGTATGTGTATTGTGTACTGTTAAAACATTGCTTGCTGTAAATGAGAAAAATATTAAAGAAATGTGTCATGAAGTAAATTAATGCCATCTTTAAAAAAGCAATTAGATCTCTGTTTTCTTTTTACTGGTGTTCTGTTTACTTCTTTCTCTCTTTGTTTTTGTCTGATTGCAAAAGTTGTCAATGTTCATTACAGAAAAGTTTTACCATCTAGAAAGGTGTAAAGGCCTTGACGGAACCTATTTCAATGACTAGGCAAAGCACTTCCAATTTGACATAGCTGCCCAAAGTGTTTGATTCCAGTTACCACGTTCATTGAGTCATCCATCCATCAGATGTGTGTTGAGGGTCTGCCAAAGGCAGTCATGTGGGCCTAGCGGGAAGTGGGGCTCCCTACGCTCTCCTGCAAATGAAATGGACTCACTTGTTTGAAGGGTCCAACCAGAGGGGTCCTTGTTTCTCTTTTCGGGAGGCCAATATCAAAATAACTTAAGCTTCCTGTACTTTGACATCTTAAAGGGATAGTGCTCCCTTGTTAATTATAACCACAGCTGAATATTTCCCTAGAACTACAGGGGACATCTCCAGGGACATCTGCCAAAGGACATCAACTAGCCTTTATATATGACTTTGGGAGATGAGAAACTGTGAAATTGGGCAAGATTTTAAATCCACATATTCAAATGCATTCAGAAACAGAACAAAGTAAAAAGCAACACAGGACAAGATGCTGGTGTTATAACCACTTTATATTTATGTCAAATCTATATTCTTTAAAAGGGGAAAAAGTAATACCTCTGAAGATGACTAGGCAAAATCTACTTTTATCAACAAAAAATGCATTATTTTCATTTCCTGATAGTTGTATTGGTATAAATTTTATCCACCAGCCTGAGCAAAATTAAGCAAAGCTTTTGGGATTTTTTGCCAGGCAGGGACAAAAATGTGTGTGCTATTTTTTTGTTCCACATTTTGAAAAAGAAGTTAACTAACTCAAGAGAGTGTAATTCTGTTTATTGTTCCTGTTGATAATAAAAGGGAAGCAAAGAATCTAGACTTTTACCAAATACTAAAGTGCATTTACTAAAATGCACTTGGAACCCCAAATGCAACAGGTTTTCCAGCTCATTTTCTGAAAATGTTCTGTTGCTATGAAAATGGCTATGCAATTTATCCAAATGAAACCCATTCTTCACCAGTGAGGACCTTCTAACTGGGCCCACCATACATCCTTGCCTTTCATGTCATGATCTAGTTGAAACCTGCACTGGAAGCAGCCCTGCCAGCTACAGACAGAATTGCAGATGTCAAGTTCACACTTATCACCACTTGTTTATAGTGACGCTAAATACATTTTTTAGTGGTTTGAAGGAGATTCATATGTTTTGATTCAACAAATATTAATTCCATATTCACTGGAGGACAGCCACACATACCCTAATTCCCATTGCATTTTATAGAAATGCTTTGAATTTCCCCAAAAGCATACTGGATTTTTTTGAGCCATATAATTAGTTAAAAATATCCTTATATAAAAAAAACACCTATTTAAAAATCACTTTTACAAAAGAAAAAAAATGAAGAATAAGTCCAGGGGGGTTGGGAGGGGAGGCTATTATATTAAGTACAATTTATAGGAATAAACAGAAACATTAAAAGCAGTCTGTTCACAGATAGAATCACTGCCACATGTGATATTAAAAGCACAAGAGGCCACTCCTCTCTGAAAACTTCTCTCATTTGCCTTCAGCCTCTCTGCTGGTGCCAGAACTACCTGGTTGTTATGCGACTGGACAGGGTTCATTGCCATCTACTAAACCTAGCGCTCTGAGAGGGAGGGACAGGGGATGGATCCATTTTGACGGAAAACACACTAAATCCAGAAAGAGTTGTAGATGTAGCGGTTGGGCAGAAGTGGGAAGAACCAGTCCATGGGAAGAGCCAAATCAAATCACCTCAGCCACTCCTCCTTCTGTGCCTGACACACTCCTCCTCTCCCCACCCTGCCCTCTGATGGTCTGGTGAAACTGCCCTCCAAGGTCACTGACTGGCTCCGCCTCACAAACCCAGTTTTTCTCTCAGCCTTCATCCTTGTCCTCACTGCGTCATTTGATACTGTCACCTGCTCATTAGAATTTCTGTCTTTTCACCTTCATGACACTAGTTTTCAGATTTCCTCATCTTTTTTCTCTACTTCTTGCTGCTCCTGAATTCTCAGCAGTCCCAAGCCCGGAAGCCCAGAATAAGTGCTCTCTTGTTCTCTCTTTCACACATTCTTTTCAACTCCAACTACACGCTATTTTCAAGCCTCAAATCTTCCTCCCATAAAATCTCTCTCCATCAATATTTCAAACTCCATAGCTCTTCCGACCCTACTTTCCATTTGCAACTTTCTTTAGAACATTTTGCCCTGAACATCTTTTCTACTCCCTGAATGCAAAGTATTAGAAGCCAACCGCATCTTCAGCCTCCCCATCCTGGCCCTCCCCCCATGTCCTTCATACGTCGCTCACTATTCTTTCACACCCAGACTGATACAAATCACTTTCGATTCTCCCCTTGTTGTCACAGTGTACATGTAATCAGTGGCCACTGGTCCTGTCTCTATGATTTCTCCTACATCTGTCTTCTTCCATTAAAAGCCATCACCCTGACAAGACCCTTCCTTCTTTAATCTGTGTTAACACAATGGTCTCCTGTGTAGAATCTATCTACCTGACACTCCAGGTTAACTATCCTCGGGCACCTCGCCAACAATATTGCTCCCTGACTTTGACTGCAATCCAAATAAAAAATATTTTTATATTGCAACCTAGAACACATACACCACCGTTCACCCTAGATTTCATAAAGCATATTTACTTTCATTAGGATGGTGTACTTTTTAAAACTCAACTGAATTCAATTTTATTTTCTTAAAAAGGGACTGCCATGATCCACTAATGAGCTGAAGCATGTCTGTTAAAAAACATTGATTTATAAGATAATTTGGTAGAAAATTATTTTCCTTTTATCTTTCCTACATCCTACCTTCTACCATTCAGGTGAAGCGGAAAATTTCATTACTCTTTAATCATGCCTAAAACATTTTTTTACTGTGGTAGACTATACATAACATAAAATTGACCATCTTAACCATTTCTAAAGCGCACAGGTCAGTGGCATTTGGGACATTGACCCTGCTATGCAGTCATCACTACCATCTATCTCCAGAACTCTTTGCATCTTGAAAAGCTGAAACACTGCCACTAAACAACTACGTCCCACTCCCTCCTCTCGCCAGCTTCTGGCAGCCACCTGTTCTACTTCTTGTCTCTGTGAATTTAGCAACTCCAGGGACCTCACATAAGTGGAATGATACGGCATTTGTCCTTTTGCATTTGGCTCATTTCGTTTACCATAATGTCTGTAAAGTTAAGCAATGTTGTAGCAAACGACACAATTTACTTCCATTTTAAGGCTAATAAATATCTGTTTATGCCACTTCTTTTTATCCATTCATCCACTGGTGGACACTGTGCCCTGCACTTTTAAACCTGCACTTCTGTCCACATCATTTCCTTGCACATTCCTAGTTTATACCACACACACACCTTCTACAACCGCTCCACGGCATAGGTGTGGGGATAATAGTGACACCTGGTATTTCCCTTGAGGAAACACCCCTTCCCTCATCATTTCGTCACCTTCTTTCTTCCCCTTCTGAAACGCTCTTTCTCCATTCCCCACTTACATTGTTCCTTCCAGAATAAAGATAACTCTACACTAGCAAATCCTTTCTCATGGATGTGTCCATCATCTCAGCCCCTATGGGCCTTCCTCTCTCACCTAATGCTTATACAGTCACATCAGCAGCATCTTATTGTCTACCTTTCTTTCTCCTTTTCATTAAAAATATTAATGTATAATGCTCCCTGATGTTGACAAATATAGGTAAAACTAGGAAAATATTGGTCTACAGGAGAAAAAAAGCCAGGTATTTATAAACTAAAAAAAAAAAATGTGTTTTCTATTTTATTTAAATACTTGGATTATAACAGCATTACTTTTTATTACTACTACTTTTTTGTTGCAAAACTAGAGATTTGACCTTGAGTGAAATAGACTTTTGTGAGCTACCCTCACAGTCTAACCACCATTTATAAACTAGTTCCTGTAAGATTAATGCATTCTAACTTTAAAAAAACTGGCTTTATAGTCAACAAGTGTCTGTAATGTAAGAGAAATATCTCCTCTCTTCACACAATGCCTTGTTATTTGAAGTGATATCACTAAATTTTCATCTCTGATATCAGAGGAGAAACATAATTTGAATGAAAATATTCACAAAAAACTCAGATGTCCCTTTAAGCAATTTGCTTCCACTTCCTTAACTACATCCTTAAGCTGCAGCTGTTAGAAGAAGATAAAATATTATGGTGGTGGATGATCATAGCAAGTGCCATCTACAGTGGAGGGAGGAAGAAAAAAATAAAGGAAAGCATGTAAAGAAACCATAAAGTAGAAGCCATGCTTGAAGAATATGTGGTTACTTTGCTAAGAACATATCTTATTAAAACTCAAAAGTATACACAAAAATTAAAGGGCCCTGGCCAGGTAGCTCAGTTGGTTAGAGTGTCATCCTGATATGCCAAGGTTGTGGCTTCAATCCCTGGCCAACGCACACACAGGAATCAACCAATGAATGCATAGCTAGGTGGAACAATAAAAATCAATATTTCTCTCTCTCTCTCCCCTTCCTCTTTCTAAAATCAATAAATTAAAAAACAATTTAAAAATTAAAAAATAAGGTTGGCTAGAATTATACAGCTAGGCAAGTCTCTGCAAATTCCATTAATAATTAAACTTTTTACAGCATTGTCAGTGACTCCTAGAGGAATATATTAAAGACGGGGTGTCCTCTGCCCAAGGTTAGGCAAAAAGGCAATTTAACGATGAGGATTAGAACGCATGAATTCTCAGTTCAGAACACCATGTTCCTAGCACACAGGGTAGGAAACAACAATCTGTAAAAACTTTTGATTAAAGAAGGGAAGCCAGAGAATAATGTAAGGGTATTTCCATATTTAAGCTGTTTTGCAGCACCTAGCAGATCTTTTTTCCCAATTCTTCTTTTTGCAGGTACTGTTCATTTAGATTCACTAATTTTGAACAGCCTGAAGCAGCTGCTCAGCAATAGTTGGAGCATCTGCTTAGTAATACTCCAGGCAGAAAGTTTTACAGATTCACGGATAAGGCATCCCCTGATTCAGTAAAAAAAAAGTGTGCTCAGGCCAGTTAATGTCCTTAGCATATTTTGGAAGGAAAGTAGGGAGGGAGGGAGGGAGAGAAGAAGAAAGGGGAAGTAGAAGGAAACAGAGGAGAAGGTATAAAAGAAATAATAAATGGGAGTTGAGAGAGAAGGAAAGATTTTCCTGCCTACTAAGAATACACTGCTTCTTCTAGCTGACCTCTTTTCCCACCAAAAAATAAGATGCATTGAAATCAAAGACTTCACCCAATTTAAAACAGAGTTAGCAAGTATTTTAGTGCTGGGGTGATCATAACATAGGAATTTGGAAAGAGGAGGGAATTGTGAGAATATAATTAGCTGTAAAATATCTCCAAATGATCAGCTCCATGCCATACTCAGGGCTTTCATCCTCAAAGTCACCCCATAGTCACAGCATTGACCTGGCAGTTCCAGATGCCTTCCAAGAAAGCTTTACTCAAGGACTTGTGTGTGTTAGAACTGCATTGGTCAGAACTATGTCACACCTAGAGCTGCTGGAGAGCCAAGAGTGCCGGCCAAGAGACTTTCCTGCCGTGATGGAAACGATCTCTCTGTATCGTTCTATTTCATAGACATCTAAAATAAGTAACTGAAATTTTATTTCATTTTAATTAATTTAAATAGTCATATGTGTAGATTTTCAGCTGGGCAATCCAATAGAATTTAAAAATTCCCTCATCTCTGAGTTACATGGTGACCCTAATGAGATAGGCTGGAGAAAAGGATGAAGAATCACTGAAATAATTTGTGAACATTTAAAACCATGCTAGTGACTTGACAATTACTGTTGTATTTAGACCTCACAGAAGCTACAACAGGCTTTATTGTACCTATTTCACAAGTGAAATGTCTAGGGCTCAAGTTGAGTGATATGGCTAAAACCATAGACTTAATAGTAACAGATTTATGCTTATTTCATGGGGCTTAAAGAGCATTGTTTAAATTTTTTAAATTATCACAGAGCTCAGAGTACTCTATATTTGTATCTTCATTGTTGGGGTCCTATCTATGAGCTATTTGCTGGAAAAAAACCTTAATCAAACGTACAACCTGTAACTGCACATTTTCTCTTAGAAAGCACCTTCTATTTACCATGCTCCATTTACTGATTTTATTTCTAAGTTAAAATGCGAACCGCCTGTGTGCAGTTCATTAGCACACCGGCTCCTGACCTCGTGCTACCTACTCACTCGTCTTTTGATCAATATGCTGCTCCCTGATGCTTGCCCAAAAAAAGTTTTTGTACTCAAGTTGATAAATGTTTTTCACTGTTGAAAACTTTTAAATTGAAAAGTTGGGGAAAGGAATTTTAAGTGAATCAATGAAATGAGGCTTTTAATTTTACCCAGGCTGTCCCCTGTCATCTCAGAAGAGCTGAGGAGGCTTCCCCCCCCATTCAGTGATTGGAGAAGAAAACGTTAATAGTCTGATCACTGAAAACTTGACGATTTACATTTAGACTCACAAGCACAAATACTCTTTAAATAGCACAGTCAAACTTTTCCCAAAGCATGCCTCTGAAATGCAGCTGGTTCAGTTCACTTCAGGTTTGCTGTGGCTGGGAGCTACAGATGATGTACAAAGGAAAAGGGGACCATAGAAGCCAGCCTGTCACTGTGCCCTTGGTATTCTTATGACTCTATGTCAGGGATCCACATTTAAGAATAAAAGCTTTAAGAGTCTCCTTCCTTCACTATCCTCAACCCCATAAACACAGTAAGCAACACAAAATCCTTCGCATGCTCTGACCCCAGCAGGTATGGGCAAAGGGAAAGGGCAGTAACAGAGCCCCGAACAAAAACAGGTAGATTGGTTTCTCATCCCATCTTTGCTACTTATTAGCTATGAGACCCTAGAGCAGTTGCTTTCCAGTTGTCTGTTTTAAATGAAGAGGTAGAACTAGATGATTTCTAAGGTTCCAGACAACACTAACATTCTGAATATGATCACGTTATAGAGAAACCATCACTTTCTTTCCTCAATACCAGTGGAACTGGTCTGATTTGCAATAAGAGAAGCATTTGGTGCCATGTCTTGTGAGAAAGATGCAGCTGTGAGGTGTGTGTGTTGCTTAAGATGCCTGCTGAAGTATGTTGTCCCCTTAACATGAACTCCTTCCTTCATACCAAACTAACAGGTAGTGTTAAATCTAGTCTCTCCTTGCATTTTCTAAATGGCCCTAAGACAGGAACTAAGAATTGGAGTAGCTGAGTGTTCACCCACTAAAGGGGTGAACTGAATCCTGATCTGTGGGATCCTAGGGTATCTGCCACTCTATCATGCTGCTCTGTTCATTCTTCTGTCTGTCCTTGACTCTCTCTCTCTCTCTTCCCTTCTCCCTTCTTTCCTCTATGACCAAACCTCCACAATAGGAATAAAAACTCCAATTCTTATGGAAAAGCTATAGAGTAGTATGACGTGCTGTTTGCAGCAATTAGCTGGCTCGAATTCCTGACCCGTGTTCAGATACGTTACTCAAACCTGCCGCTTTGGCCTTTAATGGAACTCATGCAGAAGTGGGAGCGCCAGACCTGGGAGCGAGGCTTGGCAGTGGTAAGACAGGCACCCTCCCAGCTTTCTAGAGAGAAAAATAATAATGATTGGTAATATGACCAAATTGTTAAACATTTTATTTGGATTGGTACACACTGAAAACACATTGTTACCATGTCTGGAGTCCTCTGTGCACATCCTTGGATATTTTAGGTACTCTCACCTATGCTGTGTCCTGAAATACATGTTTAGCTTTTGATGCGGAATTGCTTTAGAACTAGGTAAGGGAAAGAAAATGAAATCTCTAAGTAATTGGTATTTGAAAACATATTTGGTATTCCTCAATACAGGGAGCCAAACATCCATGCTGGTATCTTCCTAAAGGAACCATTGATGCATGAGTTTTGAGGATCATCATCCATCCATCTGCCCTCCAAATCTCAGAGCTCAAATCACTCCAGAAAAGATACTATGTCAGACTTCATTGTCACTGAAGATAAGTACCTTAGTAAAACAAGCCCACATTCAGAAATAAACTGAAAACACTACAAAAATCACAACCCTCTTTCCTTTGAAGTCAAGTCTGAGTGTGTACATAGTAGGAGCAAGGTTTGTTCATCCATACAGAGAGGTCTACTTCACTGAGTGCACTGTGGCTGGCCACAGGCAGACACAATCTTATATGTCACAGCATCACTTGGAAGACCACAAACAAGTGGTAAAATGGAGATGTTCTCAGAGACTGATGGCACCAGAGAACGCGGCTCTGAGAGAGAGGCAGACTTCGTCAGGCCCAGAAGTTAGACGTCACCAAGTCTCTCTTACACGGCTCATCCAGTCTCATCAGCTGCGGTCATTTCACACGAAGGCCACAGAGGTGGCAACATTTTTGTTAAAGATGGATCTGTCTTATAAGGATGGTTTACAAAGCCAACTCTAGATGTCATAGAAAGAATGAACAGCAGCAGGTAGGGCCTGTCTCTTTGTCTTATCCCATAGGCTTTCCTGCCTCTGGGTTTTCTCACAAGGCAAAGGTAGCAAGCACTGAACACTAGACAGTGGGTCTGGTCTTCTACCCACCCTAGGGTTAAGCTTCAGGTGCAATGGCTATAAAGATGGAAACATCCCTTGGTCTTTCCCTCACCAGCCTTTACTGTTGGTATATCTTTTATCTTCTTCAGATCCTTGTGTTGCAGGAGATGACATTCATCACTGCCCCATCTAACATAAGTGTCCACCAACACATGAGCATCCTTATAACCAGTTTTGAACTCTGCATCTAGTAGATTGTTTGTCTCCATTTTGTTTAGTTCTTTTTCTGGAATTTTGTTCTGTTCTTTCATGTGGAACATGTTTCTTTGTCTCTTCATTTTTGCAGCCTCCGTGTGTTTATTTCTATGTATTAGGTAGAGCTGCTATATCTCCCTTGGTGGAGTAAACAGGCAGAACCTTTAAATAAATATATGTTCTGCTAGTTTCATTTCAGAGATGTGTAAAAGAACTGGGTAGCCCAGAATACTGAGCACAATAAATCACTTTAAAGACACATCTTGAAGACCTAACATTAGTCTTCCTTCCTCCCTTCCTTCCTTCCTGTTTTTGGGGATATCACAAGTCATTCGTACTAGGTTAGTCTTGGAGAGAACAATGTGTGCTTCAAATTTCAATCACTGCATCCAACATGTTACTGTGCTCCTCTCTGCCAGGTAGTGCTTTAGCGGTGGGCAAAGGAGACCAAAGCCCCTGTCCTTGGGGAGCTTATGCTCTTGCACAGCGCTGGCACCAAAGAGTGCTCGGTGAAAGGTGTTGAATGTATGCATGCATGCACTTTCATCCTAACAAACAAATCATCCTAAAGTAGTTACATAATTTCCTCAAAAAGTGTAGCCATGTCCATAACCAACGTTGCCTTGAAAAAAACCTAACAACAAACCAACCAACTGTGATTAATTTCCCAGAAAATCTATCTCAACAGAACAACAACAAAAACAAGAGAGAGAGAGAAGCTTAACAAACGGGCAGTCTACTGATCCCAGGAAAATGTTAATTAGAAACTAACGTAACTTCTGCAAGAGAGCAACACAGACAAGTGCCGTACCTACCACACCCTTTAGAATCTCATTGAATGAGTTAAAGATCTCTGGGCACCACTTGTCTTTTATTATCAGGTAATAATTGCTCAAGCTCCCTCCTCTCAGCAAGCAAGCCCCTCATACTACTATAAGCTTCTCCTACTGCAGCAGTAAGAAGGGAGAAGGGACTGAAACTTGGCAAAGGCAATCCCTAAGAGCTTTATGTTCCCTCCTCTGCAACACTGTATCGATTTTCTCACACTCCCTGAAGATCTGAGACATTTTATAATCATGACCATAATTGAATGCCATCAGGGGTTCAAGGGGACTTTCCTCTTTAACATTTAAAGAGACAATAGCTTCAGTTTAAAAGACATAAAACCTTACCAAAAAGCCAAAGCAGCCCCATAGACCAACCCTGCCTTTCTGATCTCCACTTTCTTGACTGTGGCTCTGAGTGCCTGGTCACTGGCTCCAGAAATATGCGAAGAAAATTCCTGTCCCTCCCCAAGATTTGATTATGTGGCTGCCAGGACAGGACAACATGCAGAAGAGGAGAAGAGATACTTGGGGAGAATCATTTCCAGAGAAAAACAATTTAAAAGCCTTTCAGCAAAGATTGCTGCTCTTAACAGACAAGTAATGGGTCAAAAGTGCCAGGAAATTCCAAACCTACCCACCTCCAAAATCACATGCAGGCAGTATCCCCTGAGTCAGAGAAAGTGGAAATGTCTGTATCAACAGAATTGCTTAAAAGTTAAACCTGGGAAGCTGTAAAGTATGTCTTTAGGATTTAAAAGACATTTTTTAAAAGGTTGAAGTCCACTGAGCCTCCTGTCCTTTTGCCTGTCCTACTGACAACATCCTGGACTTCCTTCTCTTTGTCCTGAGGTGGTAAGTTGTGTATGTTGTTTTCTCAAGGTGCCCTATTATCTAAAGGTTATAACACTTTCCCCATTATTGCTTGGGTGAGCTTGAATCCTGTATATTTTCCTGCAATTTTAACCCAGGTGAGCGAAGTTGAAAGTGCTTTACCTTCTGTGATGCTTGTCTAATCGCCCTCTGTCTATTAAGTTTTGTCTGTACCTAATTAGAAGAAAAGGCTTACGAATTGTGTCCCCAATCCTGTGTGGTTTTTTTGAAATCATCGTAGACAATATTAGAGATGATCAATAGTATCTACTGTTTTTGTTTTGCCATGCAAAGGGCAACTTATTCATGTGATGTCTGTCATCACTCATGTTCGATATATTTGTAAATTAGGCTTCACAGTAGGATTTTTGTGGATGATCTGTTGCTTAGATGATCATTTTACATGACCACAATCTTTCCAGACTGTAAGAGCCAAAGAAGCTTCCTGGTTTTGGCCAGCCTTAAGTCAGGCATGCTGAAGTTCAGACAGGATATTTGGGTGGAGTGTCTGAGGAGGGTCAGGGAGTCTTTCTGTTTCTTGCTGAGTGGAATCTGACTGGTCCATGTAATGAGGTAGAACAGACAGTTGGGATGGTGAAGCTGCAATAAGCAAAAAAGGAAAATTGCTTGACTTTGCTTTAGCTCTGCAACCAATGACCCATTAACACACAAAGCTAAATAAAATCATCTGTTAGTGGAGATAAGTGTGATTGCTGCTGGTCTGGTTTTACAAACTGTGTCCCATTAAATTAAGTATGTGAGATGCAAAACACAGAGGACCAGCTCACAGTTGGAATGCATTCAAGGCCTTGGGGCAACAGCTTTCTTAGATTAATGTGGGTTAAAACCCCTCCAAGTGTGGGATCTGACCAGTGCGTGCAGTTGTCAGGCACCTGTTAGAGTTTTCATTTATCCGAATTACTTTGAGTGGCTCTGCCTTGGGTACATACTCGCTGCACAGTCTGGCCCTCTGGAATTAACAGCCTAATGATATCTCCTTGCAACACTTGGTTGGAGAGGCCTCCTGGGGCGCATTTCATCTGTGCCGCCCTCTCTTTGTTACTGAATGTACCATGTCTACCTTGGAAAGTAGGGTGACCTGTTTTTTGTTGTCAAAAGAGCTCTGTGGGTTTGGAAAAGCCTCAAAGATAACGTCAGCTCCTGCACGCAGCTGCTTCTTCTACCATGGATGGAGGCAGAGCGGACAGTGCCTGCCTGGTTGGCCAAAAAGCCTTACTCTGCTCCACAGACACACACCATTCTCCCCCTGGATCAAGCTGCATGCTTTGAGGAAAACTATTTCCTTCTTTGCCTCATGGAATAATCGAAATAAAATCAATAATGCAGAATCTGATTCGTAGACAGAAAGGCAGACTCGCTAATAAACATAGTCGTGCCTGGTATTCGCGGTGTCTGCATGAGGATGTTATCGCTTCTCATCTCTGCCACGCTCCAACCCACATGGCCACATCCACCTTGTCATTGAGAAGCTGCTGCTAATATCAGGACACAGAGCCAACTGCTCCAAAACTGCTGAGCATCAGGGATGACTCCTGGAACAACAATTCTTATTCCTGTGAGGCAGCAAGACGTGCAGTGGTTCTGGGAGCAGCTCTGAATGGAGCACAAAGAAGCACATTTCCAGGGTTTACAGTGGTCAGAAAGGATTTGATAAGGAAGAGCAGTTCTCACACAGAATACATGCCATATGCTGCCATTTATACAGAGCTGTAGAGCAGGCTAAATGAACCTATGGTTTAAGACAATTCGAATGGTGAGGGATTTGTTGTTTGATGGAAGGCTGGCGGAGGGGATCGACTGGAAAGGCACAGGAAGAAAATTTATGGGGTGAATAGTAATGTTCTGGATCCTGATGAGGGTTTGGGTTACTTGGGAGTATGCATTTGTCAAAGTCATGGAACAGTTCATTTAAGACTGGTGTATTTCATTGCAAGTGACTTTGTCTCAAAAAAAGGAATGGAGAGATAGAGAATGAAAGAAGGGAGGAATGAAGAGAGGAAAGAAGGAAAGAAGGGAAGAGGGAGGGATGGAAGGAGGAAGGGATAGAAACCAACATTGAACTTTAGCTTATGCTTATTGACGTGTTTAGGGTTAAAGGGCCCTGTTGTCTGCAGCTTTCTTTGAAATGCCTCTAAAAAACAGATGGACTGGTGATGATAGAGAGGTCTTCATTGCAGAATCCAGATGGGTATATTGGGGTTCACTGAAGAATTCTTTCAAATTTTCTGTATGTTTGAAACTTTTGGTCAATAAGATATAGGGAATGGAAGGAAGAAATCCAAGTCTACATTTTAGAAGTCAGGTTTCAGAGTCTGTGGGCATGCCAAACGGAGTATCTCACAGGGAAGGTTCCAGATGTGAGAGGCAGTGCACACAGCTCTGAACTCGCATGGATTCTGCTGCTGGGGCCTCTCTCTCTGGGCTCTACTGGACTATAATATACAATTCTGCTCAGCAGTAGAGCTCAGATAACTTAAGCAAAAAAAAAGTCCTTTGGATAATTTGCAGACTTTGACCTAAAATAAGGGCAGATGCATTGAGATATATGATTTGTTTCCTGGCTGCTGTGCTATTTCAAAGTAGCCTTGTTACTGCTTCTGGTGAAAAACTCCCCCACCATTAAAAGAAATGAATCAGACTGGGTTGCTAGAACCATACCCTATAGCTCTCCTAGCCTACATCCATCTTGCTATCATATTGACCCAAGTTCACCTACTAAAAAAATACTTTTAGGTTGACATATGTAGGTAAAGAATTCTTCCTCTTTATTTTTAAAGCATAATATATTGCCTGAGTCAAACAACTTAAATTACATCTCTGGAAATCTTAACAAAACAGGGTCCTTTCTATATTTCTGTAAGTTCTAATTTATAACTCTTATTTCTATGGGTGAAAGAATGAAAACATGGACATGAACATCAATAAAAATCACTGGTATTTGGCTTTGGGACTCAGTCATAGATGCATACTAAGTGAAACAAATAGCCATCTAGGCTATATCCCAGTTTCTTCCCAGATCAACCCTACTTGGTTGGTCAAAAGATCCAACTAGATAACTGAGAAAAGAAGAAAAACTGTAACTTGCTTTTCAAGTGGCATCTCCATGGCAGTGTGCCAAGATTAAGCAAAACCAAGACATGAGTACTGATAATTTCCAGAAGAGTTCATTTTACTCAGCTCCTTAGGGTAATATATTTTTATACTAGCATCTACCAATATTCTGGAATAGTATGTACAATTCTCTTGTTGTAGTGGACTATTACTTGGATGGCCTCCAATAAACCACACGTCCCTATTTCCACGCCCTTGTGTAAGTTCCTCCTTTTCAGTCCAGGCTGGTCCTAGGGTCTAATTTAATCCATACAAGGCAGTGAAAGTGAGACTGTGCCATTTCTGGATCCTAAGCTGTAAGAAGGCTTGGCCGCTCTGATGTACTTTTTAAAATATTTGACTATTTTGAGTCATTTATGATGTGAAGAAATGCAAGCCTCAGAAATGAAAGGGAATGAAATGGAAGGGAATGAAAGCCCTTGGCTGATAAGCTCAGTGAATTCTCAGCCAGCAACAAACTGCTGTGAGCAAGAGACCATTTTGGACCTTTCTAGTGTCCAAACCAACAGAGTATAATGTAGAACATCACCTGGTCAATCCACAGAATTGTGAAAAATAATAAACTGTCCCTGTTTTAAGCTGCTGAGTTTTGGTGTAGTTTGTTACACAGAATTAGATAACCAAAGCATAGGTTTAAAATAAAATTTTTGATTTCAAAGAAATTTAACAATGGAAGAAGGCACTTAGAGTTATATCCTGAGACCTGGATCCACCAGTCAGTCAGGGTATTTCACGATTACCCTATGTCTTGTCTTCACGATTGAGAAGCATTTCCTTAGAATATAATGCAACAGAAGACAATCCCCCAGATTCAGATATAATTTCTAGTTGATATATGATTAAGAGGAGCTTGTGCTCTAAGCCTTTGTTAGATGATCAGAGCTAAGTATTTTTTAAATCAGGCCTGTTTATACCAAGGTGATTGCTAATGGGATCATTTTAAGACGTTATGTAAGCAGGGACATCATTTATAACTGGCACTCTCCTCCAGATCTCTTAATTATTTTTCTCTCAAATTTCTGCTTCTGTAACTAAGAGACTCCATTCATTTGGCCAGATGTAACTGATCCTAGAAAGTGAGAAAAGATCTGTAAAGTCTGGTCTATGTCTGTTCTACCCAGGACAAACTAAACCTGAGACTAAGAAATAAATTCTCACTCTAGCAGTTCATCAAACAGTCCCTTCCTAGCAAGACCCTCAGCACCTCCCTGACAGATTAAAATCTCTGAGTTAACATAATGAATAATTATGAGTAATTATTCAGTACCTGTCTCGTGAGGATTATAAGGGTCGCAGTTATTAGCATTGATCAGTCACACCCATGGACCCACTATTAGCCAGCACCAGATCCAGAGTATTTGAGAACTTGGTATCACCCAAGGGAAGGCAGAGAAGGAAAGGGATAGGAAAGGGATAGGAGGTCAAGATTCACACCCACTGACTACAATGAGCCAGGCATGATGCTAGATGTGTTATATGCATCGAAAATCACTGAAGATGCAGAAGAACTGATCAAGTGGGCATTGTTATTCTCATTGTATGCATACCACAATGATGTGGGACAAATGTTTAGCATAGCAGATAGTAGCCATTAGTATTTTTATTGTGTTGTTAATGTCATTCTACAGAATGGAAACTGAGGCTGATTGAGGTTAGGGTCACACAGAAGCACCAGTGTGGGGCCAGAATTAAAGTCCAAGTCTGTTCAATGTCACTGTCTCTGTACTAGTAATAATGATTGTGTTGTAAAAATAATTGTCAATTGTTCCCCTCATGATGGCTGAAAAAGTTGTACCCATAGAATATGACAACCAACAAGATGTTAAAGTTACATCAAATTTCAAATACAAAAACATTTTGGGGTCCTGATTAAAGCATCAAGGGTGTTTTAGAATTGCAAGGAGAGAAAAATATTTTAGAAGGGCCATTTGAAAAAGTCACTGTTGTCAATAAATGAAGAAAGTTCATCCATAAGGCAGTTGGTCAACAGATAAAAGCTGAACTTCTCGGGGATTTAAACCAAAGCAGATTCTGTAACCTGTGATTTGTCCTGATAAGGGACTCAACCTTCTGCTATTAAGGGTTGAAGTGGGTGTCTGGGGTCAGGTCAGCCTCACAGTGTGTGGAGAACTTTAAGAATTGAGCCCAATCCCTAGGGATTTCCACAGGGTTGATGGCCAGGTGCTTGGGGACGAGTGGTGGAAGCAAAAAACCTCCGGTGGCCTGGAGGCCAGGGAACGTGGGTTTGTGTCTTGTCTGTCAATTTCTACCTAGACTGCAAATCTTACTTGAACTCCCCAAATCGTACTTTCTTCAGCCATTAGAAATTGCCTGAATGTGAACTTTAGCCAAGACGATGTACGTGGAAACACTTAGCTCTGGTAAGTCTCAAAAAAAACTTTCCTTTTCCCTCCCCTTTCCAGAACAAGTTGAGTTCTGTCAATGTTCATCACTAACCTCTGAACCCAAGAATAGCATTTTCCTCTGCCTTTTTTGTCCTGGCTGACTTCTGTTTGCCTTATTAACTACTTGGAAAGTAATGAGGCTGGATTTGTTTTGTTTTCTGTTCTACTCTGAGGTTTGTCAAAATGCCATGTACCTTTAAAAAAATGGGTTTTGTTACTCCTTGTGAAATTTATTTAAATCTTAAGCAAATAGGACACAAAACAAGATCATGTGTCCCTCTTGTTCCCCATAATATCAAGAAAATAATTTATGACCTCAAGCAACACTAACAAATAATTTTTTCCTTAAGGAAAAATAAGTGAACACAGCCCTTCTATAGTTTCCCAACTTAGATTTTTCTAGTAGGGTCCAAGCCAGAAAGCTGAAATCCATATAACAAAGCAAAGCTGAGAATGGATGCTGCCATCTTGCTGGAGATGGTTACCTAATGCTGCTACAGGCAGCGACTGGTGATGGCCAAAAAGAAGAACAGTATTTTGGACCATACTCTGGACTCATGCTTATATGTCATTGATGTATTTGGTCTTGCCATGTGACGAATGCTTAGTACAGCTTACAGTCAAGCTCCAGGGAGGCTGCCACTTTTGTTTTTGGATATTAAATCATTTTCTTCTTGAACCCCACATCATTTGGCTCCAAGACCTTTTCTAGTTGTCATAACTGATGCTGGAGTATCGTTTTTTTTTTTTTTAATTCCTTTGACAGCAGGAAAGCATCGCCTCCTGGGGCCATTTAACTAGTTACTTGATGATGAATAGGTCTTGAGGCCTTTAGCAGCTGTTAGCCAGATTCACACCACCAGGGGAGGGAGGGGGTGGTGATGGAAGATAACCTCAAGTGAATCCTTAAGTATTCCTTTGCCTTGAAAGCTGACCTAGGGGAAGTGCCTGGCTTAAGGGGATGAGAAGAAAATGAGCAACACACACGTGATTACAAAATATCAGTTTGGGCTTTTGCAAGATTTTGTAAGAACCTCTTCCATTTCGTGAAATATGATCAATTCTTCCAAAATAAGATGCATGAAGAAGTTCCTTCTTTCTCCCTTCCTTTCTTTTTCTTTTTTTTTTAAATGAACTGCATACCTTTCCCCCAAGTGACAGAGTCCAAGCTCGTATAGAATCTTTATCTTTGGTCCATACTCATTTCACCTTTAGCTAATTTGGCAGAAACTGAGAGTTCATGCCTTCCATTAAGGCAGTCGAGAAAAAATGCTTACCAGGATTTACTCCCTCATCAGCTTGACTAATCATACTCATTTGCTGTTCCTTTCATACAGAGATTCTAAATTCTGACTCTCAGAGACACACACCACCCAAGAGACATCTGCTTCCTGGCTTGCTCCGTCTCCTTCTCCTTAACCCTGGGAAAAATACTCAGTGGCCCAGAAAACACCAGCCAAGTGAAATCTAGAAGTGAGAACTGATTGATTTCAAGCTAGTGAAGGGTCAAGGCAAGGAGAAGGTGTTGAGATAAAAGTAATGGGGAGCTAGTAGGATAAAAGGACAGAAAAGGCTCTTCTCACTCAATACACTCAGGGAGAGTATTCAGCCTACAGAGTCCAGTGACAAGCCCCAGATGCCTCTGCACCAGGACAGAACAAAAAGATACAGAGTGCCCATGTTACTAGGGCAGAGCTGGTCTGAAACAGTGTGAGGTACCCAGTTGGAGCATAGCAGCAGGCAGCACTAGGCTGGACTTGAACACAAGCCTAAGCACTGCTCAGGTAGTGATTCCATCTCCCCAAACCATCAAATATTGGGCATTAAAGAGGTTAGGGGACCGATAGCTCTGTGCACTTGGGAAGCAATTTCTCATGGGTCCAAGGTCCAAACTGAAATTTCACCTTCAAAGGAAAATATGGGTATATAAGTTCAAATCCATAAAATATGGTAGCTTTAACTTTCTCTCTGGAAATTTCTTTGCATGAAACTTCTTTAGCTGAGTCCACAGCAAATTCTTTCTCTAGGTCACACATATCTACAAAAGCATATGGTGTTGATGCAAAGAGCTAAATCCCATTTCTCCACCTACAGTGTTCTGAGTTTTCTGAAGATCCTGTCTTTCTGGCTAATGAATTTGTTGGCAAACACAACGTCAAAAAAGCACAGCATCTTCAAGATTGCTGTTGGAAAACCATTTTGAATACTTCGTTTAAATAAACCACACAGGAGATAGGTCCTCCTGACACTCTTTCCTTCTGCAGTCGCCCAAGCTAACTCTGTTTATCGTTCAGCTCAGGCCTTTCACATGTGCTTGGCATAATGCTTCTCAGGATTAGTAAAAGCAAAAGAAAACAGAAATGAAAAGATAACTTCTACTACAAGTTCATTTCATGCACTCGATTTATTACAGCGCAATGAACACTAAATGTGGTTCACATTTAAATCATGTCTTTAATATGAAGATCTAGAGCTTCTAAAATTGTGTGTGCCATAGCCATTTTTCAAGAAGCTGTTTAATAGCTGGAGATCATGTTTCAGGGTCTCGACCTCACTATTTAGAACTTGATCCCCTTTCAGTGATTTGTTACTTGAACCTCATTTTCAAGGGACCATCAGAAAACATGCTTCTGGTCTTTTAGGTTTCCAGTTAGGAAAGCCATATATAAAGCGCTAAATAATTTTTGATAAACAGGCTTAATTAGATAGTAGATTTTGGAATTGAATAGTTTGAAGGAGCCTCAGCGATCATTTCTACATGAGAGAGTTATAAATTATTAGTTAGTCCAGGAAACACTTCGCAGGCCAGACAACACGCTACTTCTTTCTCCTGCCCTAGGCTAACTAGGAAGCACACAGACAGGCTTTTCTCATCAGTTTCCTGCCTCTCCACCACATCCAGTCTATTTTATTCCTTGTATGTTCAGCTTGGACTTTATCTTTTATGTCTAACATTTTGAGAACACACCTCAATTCTGAGAAATACAAACAATAGTGCAATTGCAAAATACCTTGTTTGCTCTGAAATATATTAAATAAAGGAAATATTCAAAATCACCATTACTGGCACCATACAGAGTATAGTGTTAAGCATCTGTGATAAATTATGCCTCACAAATTGCTCAAGCATCATAAGCATTATGAGAAGACCATAGTTTTATTAAACGCTGAAAATTGTATTTTTCCCAGTGGTTGTGTTACAAGATAATGAACTCCCAACAAGTGACAGCAGAAATGCAAATTCAATTTTGCACAAGACTCACAAAGGCCATGATATATTATGCCAGTGGAGACACAGCCTCCATCTAGATAAAAGGAAAAAATTCCTCACGTTCAGTAAATGTGTGTAATTAGGAAAACATGAAGAACAGCTAGCTAATCATCAATATTATATGCATGTCTGTGTCTCTAATCACATTTCTTAAAAAAGTCTAGTTGAAAGTTGACCTTGCTCTTCTAGGTTTCAAGTTTCATTTTTCAAAGGGGCTACTGATAATGGTGAAAGTAGAAGGTCCCCTCCCTAATCGGTCCACAAATTTACTAATTCTTCCTTAAATTTTTGCTTTCTACCAAGTGGCATGTCAGGGTTTTAATTTATAAGAGCAAATTTTATTATACAAATAAGCAGACACTGTCTGGGAGACAAAATTGAAGCAGCTCTGATAGTTTTATTAATTTATTTGATTTACTTCTGGTTTCTCTTGCCCAATCTTATTTATGTCAAAGTAAGTTGAAGCAGACTTCATTATGCAGTAAAATGCAATTTGAACACTTTTTATTGGGACATGGCGATTCAATCATTTCTCTCCTTAAATCCCATTATCTCTCCTTATGTTATTTTGTACAGATCAAATCCCATAAGATGAAATTCCAAAAGAAACAGGAATTTGTGAGGAGGGATGAAATAATATTCCAGTAATTCCTTATACTATGAATACTAAGTTGTATAACAGTTAACATTATTACCATTTTGCAATATGATAGCATATTTTCTCTTAAGAAAAGTAACTGAATTAGTGAACTTGACTTTTTAAAGTAAACTTTTAAGGTAACTGCTGTTCCTAATCATTTCAATATAGGATTATCAGAAGTATTGAGCCTCATCTGTCCCAGTTTGGGCCTTTCTGCATTTTGTTGGTTAGGTGGGTTACAAAATTTACCAAATCACTACCAGATCTTTTCCTCTTGAAATAGTGGAATATTTGAGTTTTTGCATTTTAGTAACTTTATAAAGTGTCTGTGAAAAAATGAATAAGCAGAGATTCCTCTCGTTTGCTATTTACCTGTTTTGTGTCAGGTATAGGGTTAGTGCACGGGGCAATTCTCAGTTCATAAATGCATGTAGTTAACCAGATGACTGTTTAGAAACAGGAGTCATTTTCTCTTGGAGACACTGCACCTGTGCTTGGGATGACAAGACTATACCTTAAATGTCTTTTAAACCTCTGTGCTACACTATACTCTCCAAATCACAATTCCTATGCCCTAACCCATCAGGAGTAAGAGATTTCCATGTTTAGAGGCTGGTAAGAGCTCTATGCTGACCAGAGAGGGCAGCCAAATCTCGGCAAATGAGAAAAAATCAGGTAAAACTCACCAGCAACAAAGGTGGGAGCCAGTCTCTAGGGCAGTTGCCTCCTCATCTCACCCAGATTCATGGTCTTTCCAGAAGAGAACCTTCCACAATGGGTCTGGCCTACAGCAACGATCTCCAAACTCTATCATGCCTCAAAGTCATCTGAGGCTTTTGTAACCAAGCAGGTTCTCTGGTCTGTCCTCTAGCAATTCAAATTGGATGGATAATGGTTGGCATGCAGTGATTTGATTCTTACAAAGCGTATCTAGTCATTATCTCTGTCTCTCATACACATAGCAACAGCAACAACAACAGCAACAACAACAACAATAACAACAAGGACCACACAGTGAGGATTACAGATCCAAATGCCTTTACTTGCTGGAAACTGCAAATAGCTGCCTAGCTAGCGAGAGGATGCAGGGTAAAAGGTAAATAGGGACAGGTCTACTACAGCAGTGGTGTCCGCCGGCTTTGTGGGATATTTGAGAAGAAAAAGATGGGGCAAAGCCTCAAACAAAAGGCTACCCCATGATTCTGCCATCACCTCTCAAAGCCATGTGGCTGCCATTGGGTAGCTCTCTATCAAAGATGAGGTCCTGAGATCCTGGTCTTTACCATTTGAATCATTCTTCATTGTGCTATCATAGGTTATTTAGAATATAAAAAGTACTTTTTCATAGTAAAGGAGGGAATTTCAGGATTTAAACTGTGGGCAAAATCAGAAAGTTTCAGATATATTATCTCATCAGTTAAATTAGCTAAATTTCCAATGTAAACCACTTCAAATCCTTTGTGGACCAATGTGTGTATGTTTGGGAAAAGCATGAAAGAAGCCTGACTGCATGGCTGGACAGAGGCAAAGAGACGGGCACTGGAGTACGCACTCAAGAAGAAAGACTCTGGCGTCACACTGCATGGGTTCAAGTCCTGGCCCTTCTGCCTACTAGCTGCATGTCCTGGGGCAAGTTGCTGAATTTCCTGTGCCTTATTTCTTCCACTTTGCAATAATACCTATTACATAGAGCACAATACAAAACAAAAAGCACTGGCATACCTGAAACCCAATTTACAAAAATTAAATGAGACAAATATATGTAAGTACACTGTACAGTGCCTGACATATATTAACTGTATAATAAATATTCATTATCATTGTGTTAGAGATAAAATTAAACCTTAGTTGGTAAAAACTTGATTCATTAATCAAATTTTTAGCTTTCTAAGCCAGCTTTTACTGCTAGATTAGGCTGCACAAATTTAGGGAGGTCTAGGTCTTAATTCATATACAACTTCCTTATTAGTCTCAGGAAGGAGTCACCTGACACACCTAAATGGGTTGGTCCTGAACCCTCCCTGACTCTTACCAATAGCTCTCTGAGTTTCCTTTTGACAACAATGCTCCCCAGTCATCTTCCCAAGCTGCCCCTTCTTGGTCCCTGAGCCTTGAGTCTCCTCAGTGAGCACTGCTTTCAGTCCCCAAGGTTCCACTCTGTTGTAGTTTTCCAGAATTATTCTCCTTCTTTCCACATCCCTACTCTTTGCAGTCTCCTTCCAGAAGCATTTACATGCCTATCTTGTTGCCAATTCTTCTCCACAAAGTCACTCTTGGAACTTCAACATCAGGCCTCCAAAAGAAATTATCCTTTCACGATACAAAACAAAAAGCATTGGCATACCTGAAATCCAATTTACAAAAACAGAATTCTTAAAACATAAGCAACTTGGAAGGTGAAAGGGAAAAACATACACACACACACACACACACACACACACACACAAGCTTTAAACCCAACAGTGAACCAACATGGCCATTGCAATAAATAGCATGTAATTCAAATGGAAATGTTGCTTAGCTTCTGCACCTGCCACAATCAGTGAAGAATGTAACATATTAGCCATGCCTGATGCTCGGCTAATGTAGAGATGTATTTTCCCCCTAAAGCTATAGTAATATTATAAGTACCGTAAACACAACTGTCCATTCATTTGTTCATTCAGTTATTTACAATACGTTTCTTGTACACCTACAGTGTCCTGTGCACTGTTTTAGGAGCCGAATGTCCAAAGCATATTTGTCTATTGAACAGCCCATGATTAGGAACTTAGAAAATTGTCAATAAGTATTTCCATCTGTGATTTTCAACAACTGCATTCAAAGACTATTTCCATTGAATTCTCGGGTAAGACATGGCTCCCTAACTATGCCCATTCATCACCCAATGGAGACATATGATTATATGTGCCAAACCTAATCTGAACTTTCATCCCCAGCCCTTCTACTCTGCCCCATCCTGGAGTCATTATTAAAAGTTTCAGATAGTCTTCTTAGTCAGAGTTTTGTTTTATTTCATTCCTTTGGGAAAACTGTCCATATTGGCAAATAAACCTAGGTACATGCCAAAACACACACAACCCCCACTCCAAGGGACACAAAGAGCTCATCAAATTCTCTCTTTGGAAGTAATTCCACCCTTTTCTCTGAAGTCTTATTCCAGTTAGTCTCTCCAAGCTGCTCTTGGGCCGCATCTTTCCAAACCCCAAAGGGCAGCCCAGGCTCTTCAGCTTTGTGCTAATATGTGCATGGGGTTCAGGAGGGGAGGCCTGGAAGTCTCTAATAAACAACATGTTGATTGTATCATTCATTATTTGTCATGACGGACTTTGGACTGCAATTGAATAATTCATACTCTAGTCTTTTCTAAGTTACCAAGATAATTAAGAGAATCAACATTCGGTCAGAAAAGAGTTTGTTCATTTTGGCTAATCTCACCATTCTAATTCATCTGCATACATCAAGCCCAATGAAGACTTGTTATGTGGCATTTGGAGTAAACACATGTTACTCTACTTAGTGAAAGACTAGAATGAGGTACAAGTCATACATCTCAATCTGTGCAAGCACATGCACCTGTGATAAAGGAGGTGCTTAAAGTATAAGCTCCTTGATGTCCCCTGACCTTATGATGGTCCTGATGCCTGCTCTTCCTGTGGAAGAAATGCCATTTATCAAAGCCGACTCATGTTTTTCAAAAGACTCCCTAAAGGTTAAAGATCTACAAGGATTTTGACCCCTTTCACACGATATTCACTCATGGCTGACATCCAAATTGGTCGCTAGTGGAATGGCTGGTGAGCAGGCATTATTGGCTCTACATCCCCTTGGCCTCCCGGGAACAGGGTGACTCAGGCGTGGTGAGTGCCTCAACCTTCATTCACATCATTGCCTAAAAAAACTCAGCAAATGTGTGCACCTCAGATTTCTCTTAAAATACTCAGCACTCTTTGAATTCTGTCTTTGGAAAGATGGATATCAAGTTCCCTTAGGAAACGTGATGGGACAGTCTCAGAGCAGTGAAGGCATTCAGGAAGGGTCAACAATCTATGATATCGAATGCTGTACCTAGGATTTCCTCAAATAAAACAAAAAAGGCAAACTTTACAGAATTGGTTGGGGTGGCGGGGGAGAAGTGGAATTTTATAGGATTTTAATTAGCAAAATACAAATGTCTAATCATTATGTTGTATACCTAAAATGAAAATAATATTTTATGTCCACTGTAATTGAAAATAAATTTAAAAACACAAAGTTAAAAAAATAAATAAAAATGAGAGTTGATTATTCATGATTACTGAGCATTTCTGTTCATACCTTCACTGAGAAAACCTCACGACTGCCCCAGTGGGCTCTATGCCAACCCTGGTCCTGGGTCAGCTGACCGACCACTGGTTCCTTTCTTGTTCAATAATAAGTTCACTACCTGCCATCTGGCACTCTCCAGCTTTTATGTTTGAAGGTTAATACACTCAGCATACCTTGATAAAGCCACATGAAAGGTGCAACACGAACACTACTATTCCTCTTGCAGAGTTAGAAAATTGCTAGATATTATTTTTTGCAAATGTCAGCAGTAGCACAGGGCTACAAAGAGCCCAAGACTTCAGGAGGCTGATCTGGGCTTGAACAGAAACTTTCCCATGTGTTGGGGTATAATGTAGGTTTATTTTTCCTCCTAATATCTCTGAGCCTCAGTTTTCCCAGCTTCAAAACAGAGTAATCATAACCATCTTCCAGCACTAATCAGAATTAATTTTTTTAAATATGAAAATAGAACTCGTGGGGCCTGGTGCATACAAGGCGTTAGGTATTGGCTGTGTGAATTCTGCAGAATGCACGCGGTACAAAGGCTGCCTGTGACATTAAGAAACTGTCTGAGTCAGAATGGGGTGCTTAAAAATCTCTATTACATTATTCATTTGGCAAGTGTGATACTAAAACCGCAAGTATGGGAAAATAAAGCAAAACCTAGTGAATTTTTATAAAAGAATTTCACTTACAGTTTATTAGTTTATCCAATTTTTTTCAAGATCATTTCTCAAATTCACTGAGAAGGTCCTCTGACCCTCCTAGCCTTTTTACCTTTTAAAAAAAAATCTTAGGTTAAATTTAAAATGTACCATCTTTGTAGCTGCTACATTGTGAATAGCACAAAAAATTGAGGAAAGTCTTCTGGGACTTGAAAACTATTATCTTCCTCTCTGAAGAAATATCTCACACCATTGACAAATGATTAAAGTTCTGATACATGTCTTTGTTGTGTCATTCATGTTGGATTTTGTACTCATTCATCAGTGATGTCATGATGTGGGCAACTCCTTTACTGAATCAGATTGTAATCATGCATTTATTTAAAGCCTGATTTTGTCATACTATGGTTGGATTGCAGCCATAGGTTGGATGCAGGTACAAGAGTTCCCCAAAAATCAACTTAAAGCATTCTGGAATAATCAGCTAACTACATGAGATTTACAACCAAGTGTGTTTCGTGTGTCAATATTACTTGTAAGTTGTTAGCTATACATCTTTTATGTCAGCAAAATTTAAAATAAACTTTTTTACCTGCAAAATAATTCCCCCCTCTCACCTCCCACCCCACCCTCTCTCGGCTGCCATGTTTATTTCCTCCCTCTGCAGAGTTACGTTTAAACTGCAGTGGGAAGATGAGAATGCATGTCTCTGCAGATATTTCAACAGGGAGCACAGGATGGTTAGTGCTGGAGGTGCTGAGGCTGGCTGAGCAAAAGAGAGCCAGGAAACGTATCTCCAGGCGCAGATGGGCTGGGGTGAAGCAGCACAATTAGGCTAGGAGTGCAGAAAGGGAGGGAAGACTAAGGCTAATCGGTCCAGCAGCCAATGCACACAAAACAGAACTCTGCAATGACTAGAAGTTCACACCGAATCTGGGCCACAAAGAGCCTGTGTCCAGGGCCTGGCTACGGTCAGGGGAGTGAGGTCCATGCCTTGTACACAAAATTTAAGGAAACACCCAACATTTAGTGATCTAGATGAATGATATTTTAAAGCAATATTTTCAAAAATAAAAATTAATGTGAACATCTATGGTGAAAAAAATTAAGATTTTAAATAAATATAGGCTCTGACCTTGTCAGGGGTCAGGACACCACTCACTTTATCCCCAGCCCTCTCAGATCCTGTCTTCATGTGAAATTTTGCTACTTTCTTCATAGATTGCTTTTGCATTAATTTTTGTATTATAAAATACTGCATTAAAATATTATTTATCTGGATTTCTGAGATTTTTAGTGCCCTCCCACCCTTAAGTCCTGTACCCTAAGGGAAGGCTTCACCCGCCTGACCCTAGTCCTGGCCCTGCCTAGGTGCTGAGGGGCCTGTGTAAAAGCGGAGAGGGGCTGCTTGGGAGCCAAATGGGAAGGAATGGGGACAACTTCTAGAGGGTGTGTGTGGTGCTTTTAGACATCCCAACACTGAGTTATAGTCTCAAGTGTGTAAGGGTAATTAGTAGGTGAGAAAAGTAGGCAGCAGAGACCACAGATCTGACACTATTGTCTTTATTGGTATACGCGTTTGTCTCTGAAGGGTAAACTACATCACAAATTCCAAATACAACAGATCTTATTTTCACGAACATGTCTGTATAATAAAGAATTCCAAGCTCCAGTGATCACATTGATATGTGTGGACAAGCCCTGGAGTTTCTGAACATTGTAAAAGAATGCAAGTCATATTTTAGGTCCCTCTCTTGTATCAAATATGAGAGAGGAAAATAAAGTTCAGCAATGTGTAGCAGTTCACAGAGACCCCTCCCTAGCCCACCCCCTTAAATCACAGTGCAGCATCAGAGGGCAGGACCTCCACCAGAGGGCAGAACCACTGAGACCAGCGCTACAAGGCTGTAGACAGGCCCATCAGTAGGAGGCTTGTTGCTCATTGCCCACAGCGGGAGGAAAGCAGAGAGACCTCTGAGAGAGGGTTCCTGTAACACCCAGACTGTACACCCAGCAGTGGAAGGGTCTCTGGGGAATATCATCCATACCCACCCACAGAAGTCCCCCTTTTCAAAAGTGGGCAGAGGATGTGGGGACCTCATGAATTCACCCACAACCCAATAACCCATCTCATAGCTCAGCCCATACACAGAAGTGTGGCACTCAATACTGTGCATCTCTTCTAAGAGAACAAAAGAGAACACTGGGATGTTTACACCAGTGACTGTACCCATGTGTCAGCTATTAGCCCCCAGTCTAGCTCACACCCACTTTAACTAAAACTTGGGATGCAATGTGCAGGAAACAGCAGAGAATACACATCATCCAGAGGAGACATAGGATTTAAGAAATAGGTGATACCTTATCCCTTTTGCTACTTGGTCATTGGCCCCTTCTCCAAAGCTCGAGAGTTAAGGAATCAAAGGTGGGGCTCCGTACCACCAATATCTTACTAGAAATGAGTGCTCTCCTCTTCAAAAACCGGTGTTGATAAAGGCCTAGGTAGGGCTCAAGGAAAACTAAAACCTATGTGTAACTAGAGGAATTTTACCATCAATTCAAAACAAAGGCTTTTAAGAGGGAAGAAACACCCTAAAAGTAACAGCACTTGGGAAAGAAGAAAATGACCCTCGCTAAATAAGGGTCAAGCAGCGATATGGATTCATAATTGCTTCTGTGGGTATCAGGAAACAGCACTAATGGAACTAGGAACTAGGGAGAAATGTGATCATCGGCATCATGATTTCTGAATCTTTACAAGCAGAGAAAAGGAGAGAGGTTGGCAGAATGAGTTGAACAGAGGAACTGATATTTATGGGTTAGGATAGAGACATGAGACTCAGTTAGTACAGCTGATTGGGGTACTCCATTAATAGAAGGGAAGAATGTGGGTTCTGTCCCTGGGTCACCAGTTCATTTCTCTCTGTTCTTTAGCAACAGACTGAAGGCCAACTCATTTGCAAAAGTAAACTCTTTTCAGGAGCAAGGGTGGGAATGAGTACTGGGCATGAGAGTATAAATGAATCTGAAGCTCCACCACTTTTTCAGGAAAATAAGCCAGGTGGCTGGTCAATGGTGCCAACTCTGCTTATTTTACAAGCAGACGTATCATGTGGCCTCCTGCAGTAAGGACATTCCCTAGCATGGAGACTAGCTCTCCTCATATAATTAGAGAGGGTAGGATTTTATCTCGCCCCCTCTATATCAACCACTTTGTTGGAACATTAGGAATATGGCACTCGGTCTAAATGCCATCATTATCTAATAACAAGCTTGGATTCTACTTTAATGGACCCAGAAGGTCAATGGCATGGTTAAATAAATATGTTAAATAATAGCAACAGGATAAAAATAATGCTGATGTCTACATATATTCATAGCTTATACAATAATGATAAGAATAATATAAAAACTAGGCATTAGATTACTGGTTTCTTTCTAGAATTCTTCCCCCTACCCTTTGTTTCAAAATCATACAAATCTAATCTCTTATAAATCATAAGAATCTATCTGTTCTGAGCTCATTTTTAGAATCTGTCAACTGTGATATTACTGTACAAAATACCAACACTGGCATACTACTGGAGACTATTACTGAGAGGTCTCCTTGCCAGGAACCTCATTTAGGCCTAGATGCCTAAGACATCAGAAAGAAACTAGAGATTATTGGACAGCTAACTCCATCAAGTTTAGGCAAGTTTCAATGTCTAAGGGGAGATGCAAGTCATCAGAGGTCCTTGCACAGCCCGGGGACCTGAGTGGAAGAAAGACATTTCTGAATAGTGGGAAACATATTAGATGTAACCAGCCTGGCCCTTTAAGATCCAGTACACTGAGCTCCATGAAAAGAGTTGGCTAGCCAGGGTGAAGAACTGGGAGACCAAAAGTGGCCAGCTGCTTCAGTTGAGCAGTTGATTGATATTGGGAGTCATCAAGAGTGTCGACCCTAGACCAGGACTCTCAGCCTGCCTTGGCAGAACAGGGAACCCCTTACTTCCTGAGTCTTCTCAGCCCACAGCACAGGCCTCATCACCTCTATGATATTCACCATGTGTGAACAGAGCTCCTATGGATTTAGGATCACTTTAGACCAGACCTGACATGGCCAGTCCAGCCCCCCAGCTCTGTCTTAACCCGTGGACCATGAAGCAAGCATGAATTCTAAAACTGGCAGTAATATACCCACTATGAATTTTTCAGCACAGCCCACCCATGAACAAAGCCCAGTCCAAATAAAGGCTGAGGCACAGATAGGTAGACTTTATATCACAAGAGATTAAAAGGACATTTGCAAGACTAGAAAGCTGTATAAACAAATGATATTGTCAGCAGTCATGTCTGTTAGAATTACAAGAGAGTTTTTATTTCATCTTCGTTTCATATGTTTTTCAAATTTCCTACTACAACCTATATTATTTATTTTTATTTTAAAGTAGCTCATTTGGGGGCAATTAAGACTTAATTCTGCCTCATTGGCAGAAACTGTCAGGTCTCTACCAACTTGGGTGATCAGGCAGCCATTGTGGTTTGCCTGGGACTGTCCTGGTTTTAAAACTGAAAGGTTTACATCCTAGGAACCTCCTGAGTCCTGGTGGTCACTGAACTGCTGACATTCCCTTTTCCTGTAGGCCACAAATACTGCTTTTTCATTCAGAAACACAAAGCATTTTCTCAGAGGAAGGAATCAGACCAGGCAGAGGGCAGTACGGACTCAGCACTGCTAAGGGCTCCCCTCAGAAGGCAGCTCTTGCTCCCACTGAGGGACGGAGCCTGAGGATCCAGACTGCCTTTGTTCATTGCTATCAAGTGGAACTAACTAGTTCTTTCTCCAGGTTTTTCCTCTCCATGGTATGGAGCAAATTCGTCTTACCTGCCTTTCAAGAGAGGAAACAACTACCAAGAAAAAGAACACTAAAATAGAAAAACAAACAAACAAAGAACAACTACAATATCAGTGAGGATAAAGGGCAGCAAGACTGTGTGCCTTGCTAGGGAGAGATGGCATGATGAGTAATCTGAGAAGAAGCCAACCATGGTGGGTTACCCTCTCAGGCTGGCAGAATTAGTAAAGAGAGAGAAAACAAGCACTTTCCAAGGAGGAAATCTGCATCCGTTACAACAGCCGCCATCAAGGATTGAGTGTCACATTCAAGAGAAACTCCCATTGTGCCACCTCAACTTAACCATAGGGAACACTCAATTGTTCAAGGCATCTGGGTAGCAGGAGCTTCTTCCCAGCACAGAGGCTCCTCTGCGTTTGTGTTTGCTGAGCTGGCCCTGGTCCACAATCTGCTGGTACATGCAAGAGTGACCAACTAGAAACCAAAATGGGGGTGTGACTTGATTGGATTTATCCTGCTGGTACCCCCTCTCCAGTTGAGCTGGGCCTTAGGAAACACTCAGAACACACACATTAGGATCCTGCGCCTGCTGGCATGCTTCCAGCACAGCACTGATGATTTGGTGAAATCGGACTGAAACGTTTGATGTGAGGGGACTACACAATTCCCTCTTGGCTGGCCGATGATGTGGAAGTAAAACAGCTTTCAGAATATCACTATGCGGGCCTCCTTGACCTAAACCCATACTTGTTTTTTCTTTTCAGCTCTTACCTGTGGGATAGAAGTGTTTTCTCTATGGATCTAGGTATCCTATAATTGGGTGGTATTTCTTTTTTGGAAACAAACAATAACACCCAGTGGTCAAATGCTAATAAAGTGGTATCCCTTCTTTGACTTGTTGCAAATTTGATCGAAACTGGTTTGCTAACAAATCTTTACCTCAGTGAAGTTTCTAACATGACTTACATTGTAAGTGTAATTATACAGCATGTATTCATTTCCTTTCTTCTAGAGAATTCAAGTTGCTTTTTAAAGCATTATTTGATAGCTGCTTACCATCTCCTCTGGAGTTGAAAAGAGAATATAATACCAAGCTGTTAGAGCTAGCGATGGGGGACTATGGCACCAAGAGGGAAAGAGAATTGAACTAAGACCTACAGAATTTGAGCAACATGCCATGAAGACCCCAAGGGATGAATTGTCAAGCCAGCCTGGCATAAACGAAGCCATTTCTAAGGATCCTAAAATAACTGCCTTCTCTCTGTCCTAACACTCATGCTGGGCAGAATGGACTTAGCTTATTCTCAAAGTGCAGGCCATGGCCTTCAAAGGGATATAAAGAGTTCCCAAAGCAGCTATTATTTGGCCAATTAAATGCTTAGAAGAAAATATATTTTTGAAAGATAAAATTAAGAGGCAAAGGACAAAGATAAGTGCTAAAGCAATGGTTTCTACATGTTTTTAAATCCTACCCCTGACCATCAAAATGGACCATAGGCACAGAGTGCACTCAAGTTTGGAGATAACCTCTGGTAACTCTCTGTGTCCTCAGCCTTTCATCTAATGAGCTCCTGGGGCCCTCAACATAATTCAGAATTTTTACTCATGCAACTCAAAGTAACATTGCAAATGTGTTCAAAACCTCTGCAATTCTGTGAAAAATGTCGCCTCCTTTCCCTCCCCTTGTTGGTAACACAATGATGGTGTAGGTATGACAGTTAAGGGGAGCAGGAGGGTGCCGTGTGTGATCTTTTCTACTACTGTTAAAGCACTCCCTCCCTTTATTACATTTTATTTCCTTATTCTTAGCTGGTCTATGAATCTGTGCTTATCTACATAATTGGATAATAAGCATGTAACCAATAGAAAAACACACGTGTGCACACGTACCACATACACATACACCACATGAACTATAATAACTGGAGAAGTATGGCACATTCTGCAGGAAATCAGTAAAGATCCATTTCATTAGAAATGGAATCAAAGGGGGGGAGTCACAATTCTTTATATGCATCTGTCCCAGGGAGTTACTCAGCCTAGATATCCATAGAGGGCATGCTCAGTGAGAAAACACACAGTACATATTTAGAGACAATTCTCATTTAATGTAGGCCCTGAGCCTAGGACCCTAGCTAATTTACAAGGCTTTTCTAGGAAAGACACAGTTTTAGGAATGATAGTAGGTCTATGGCATTTGCTTTTCCTGCAGGGGAAGCTATAACACATTCCCATTCTTCAAGAGAACCCAAGATTGATGACTTGGGGGTTTTGCTGGTTAGTGTTTTTTATTTCTTCCTTTTTAAATTTTTTCAGCTCCCTTTGTACCCTGCCTGGTAAAAATGTTCTCAGCAGTCAAGGAGAGAATAGCAGCACAGCTGCCCTTGAGCCGAGTTTGTAAATCCTACTAGGAAACTACCCCGCACTGTCAGATGGTGTGGTTTTCAGACACGTCTATACAGACTAGTTGAATTAAAGACCAACTCCAGACTTGATGTTGCTGAGCTCCTCAGCTCCATCTTGCCATCCTGATTGATCGAGGAGATGGGTCTATAGTTAAAGTGGCATAGCACTTTGAGGGTTTAGTCATTAGAGCACACTGCTTTCTCTTTGGAAGGTAACTTCTTGCTTGGCTAGGTTATGGAAGCTAAGGAGTGACGTCAAGATGTTGTCTGGCCAGAATTTGCAGATAACCATAGAACTCTTCTCCTCCATCAGGCATGGATTTAGCCTCCTTTAGTTCCTGCAGTGACACAGGAGCCTCCAAATACCAAATTATTATCAGGCGGTCTTGGGGGAACCTCTGGGCCCTGCAATAAAGTAGACAGACTTGCTATTGGAAAGCGCTCAGGAGCAATTCAGCCCTGTTCAGATTGCTCTAAAATCCTGCAAACCATCTCTAGACTTGGCAAATGAAAACCTGACATAGCTCCTGATAGTAAAAAAATGAATTCTGGGGATATAATGTATTAACATCCTTCACTTAAATGATCTTACATATCATTTAAAGAAGTCTGTTTTTGCTTGTGGTTTTTTATTTGTTTTTTTGTTTTGTTTTGAAAGCATAGTTACATAAGTATGGAGGCTGAGTAATTTTTGAAAAGCCACTTCTGAGCATTGTCTGTAAAATAAAGTAATCTGACTCAATCTGATATCATTTATTGTTCCCGCCCAGTGTTTTAAATCTTGGGAAATTCACATAAAATATTTTAATAAATGCCTATTCTCACTAGAAAAGTTAGAGTATCTAGTAATACCTCGCCCTGTTTCAGCACAGCCATCAAAATGCCATATCATATTTCTGACCTGACTTGCTTCTCATACTGACCTGCATAATCTTGTAGGTAATTGGGATTCAGGACCTTTCCTCTAAACTATCCCATTATAGTGCATTGTAATTATAGGATGATATCTTTAACCATTGGCCTCTCCGACAAGACCCCCTGAAGGCAAGGAACACGAATGCCATCATTATCACCAAATCTGCAGTTCCTAGCACTGTAGAAGTATTATGGGTAGTCAATAAATATTTAATGAATTGAACTTTGCTACATTAGATTCTTATAGTTCAGTAAAATAAAACTAAGACCACTCTTTCTTAGGAAGATCGCACACCTATTTGAAAGCCAACATCTGTGGGTAGCAGGAAGATTTAGAAAAGAGAAGTAAATATGCTGGCTTGTGGCCTAAGCCTCTGATGCATCCAGAGGTAGGTGGCATACTGTTCATGTGAAATTTTGCTTTAAGTATGTGGGAAATGTTCTAAACTTTTTCTGTGATGATCTTAAATTTGTTTTCCAGATGTAATCTATCCAACTTCTTGAAGATCCCTTCTCTAAAGTTTCTTTAGAGGTTAGTTGTAAAAATATTCAATGGGAATCACTTAACTGAAAGATAATCTCCCAAAGTTGTATGGGCCTATAGCGACAGATCTCTCTGTATGTAAGGCCTATGCATTTTAAAATATTTTAATTTCTTAATGACCACAATCAGGATGTTCAAAGATTGGATTTTTTGTTAAAAGATTATTCCTGCTAAAATTATTTTCTAAATCTGTTTAAATTGGCTAATATATTATTGAAAACATGTCTAACAAATAAACTATTAGGTAGGCAAGTTTAATAAGAATAAAGCCAATGAAAAGGCTGTGGTCATCTTTACATGTTACAAGTCTGTTAGTAATTAATATTTCAGTCATATATATCCACATCTGGTTAATATCTGGCCAACATCAAAAGTATCTCATGTCTCATGCTATGAAGGAATAATTCAGCAAATATAGTTTCTGCTCTCCAGGAGCTTACAGTCTAACATAAACAAGATTACAGAAACACGTACACGAGAGTGGTCATACTCTTAACCAAAGGCAACAGATACATTGAAAATAAAGGGAAAAATCAGGGGGTAAAGAATAACATTTAAGAAAGGCTAAAGGTAAGGAGAGAAGTAAATTACTTCTTCATTCCCATTTCTTTAAAAAAGCATTCATGGAAGATGTATGATTGTAAATGTTCTTCAAATCATGAGAGAGTATATGACTTGAAGCTAGAAGAAAAAAATTTCTTCTGCTATAGGATACTGAGTGACTGAAAATACTGAGCTGAGTAAGGATGGCTGGGTGAAGGGGCCTGGACAACTGTCCAAGGAAGGAACCATCAAATGGAGAGTCAATGGTCTGGATCCCTCTGGTGAGGACAGAAGCTGAGGGAGGCTGAAGGTCTTCTCAACTCTCTTACAATTCCTTCTAAGTGCAGGTGGTATAGAGTGGCTAAGCCACAAAACCAAGACTCCTCCAAAATAATACAAATGTCCCATTTGAAGCCTTTACAAAAATCTCCATGTGCTCTAGGTTAAGGAAATGACCTGTGGAACGTTTCTTGTGGGACTCCTAAGGAAGAAAGCACTTCTAGATAGGACCACAGACTTAGCATCCACATAGCCCACTTTCTTCTATAGGATCTCATTCATTTGTTTGTTTACTGGCTTTCTTGCTCATTTATTTATTTTCTCTTATTGGACTTGCTGAGCTGATGCTACCTACTTGATTATTCAGCCTTACATTTCTTCCATCGACAAAGGAGAGCAAACTCTTGAGGACAGGTTGATTTTAGTCAACCTCAATTATAATACAGCCTCAGGCTTACTGAAGTACATTATACAGCCTGATACTGGTGGTCACAGGACTGTCAAAGTATTCTGTTCCTAGGGAGAACAACCAAAATGATGTAGATTCTCCCATCATAACAGCCTGCTTTGCCTTATTCAATATTTGACTGTTCCGCATGCAGGGTATTACAAAGACCTTTGGAAAATGCTTATCTCTACAAAGAATACACATTTTTAAGATATGCCTGCCTCCACATATCCTGTTCACACCATAATGACAAGGTTAGAATTAAAAATAACTTGATTTCAATTAATACATTTTATTTCAAAAAGCTCAATAGTCTTCACATCTGCTATTCTATTTATCTTGTCATATTACATATTCAACTGAAATCTACGGTGGGGTCCAGTCTCACATACTACAAACTTATAATTCCATTCTTCCTAACAACTAAACTCAAATCCACTATGATAATATCTTGAGGTAAATTTGAAAAAATAGGAGGAAATAACATACATTTCCTCATATATGAACCAATCTGATACTCATTACTAAGCTTCCTTATCCCATGAAGAGTCTTGGTGCAAAGTAAGTCCCCAAATGCTAACCTTGTAATAGTTCTACCTTACTTCTGAGGCAGTGCAGGACAACAGCTTTTAAGGTGGGGTGACAATATGCAAATAAACATAGGTACCCATTATTCAGTGCCAGAGAACTCCAGGATATCTGCTACCCAGTGTTCTACCTTCATAGCTCCTTATTCATTTGTGAGGGAAGTCCTGGAGTTCCAATGGCGTAAGGCCTATTTGTCCATTGTGGTTTTATTTTTTGTTGTCCTCAAGGTTGTGCTCCACTTTTTATATCGGAACAATGGCTCAAAAAAAAAAAATAGAGTAAGAGTCTCTGAAAAAAATTTCAAGCTTTCAATAAGGGCTAGTGGGTTCATTTGGTTCTGAAAAATATGTCAGCATACTTAACATGTTCTTTGCTATCGTGGCATCACAACAAGTTTCACGCTGAGAACTAGGACTAAACAAAACACAGAACTACCAGAATTGATACCACCTGCGCACAACATAGCACTTCCTGACTCCCTACAGTCTATATTTTAATGATTTTTCAAGAAAACCGAATTTAAATCCCACCAATTGCCTGTCTTTCAGTAACTGATATATGTGCATTCTAATGATATTTGTGGTTTCTTTCTCTATCTTTTTCAAGATAAGCAGGTCTTGATTCCAATTTCATGTTGATAAATGGTTTTTGGAAAATGGATCACAAGAGAAGCCAGTAACTGCCCACAGTTCCAAGCCCAGCAGGAGACACACCCTGAGAATTCCATAAGCAACAAACTAAAGAATCTATTCCATGGTCCCAAAGCCCCAAGAATCCTGACATTTCACTGCCCTCCTCCCTCGAGTCAACTTTGTCAAGGACTCTGATAAACATGCTTGTAGATACAGCTACGCAGCAAACGGACCAGTAAGTATAAACAGCTGTACTTACATGTGTCTGGCTTGAGCTGACTGTTGGTGATGCCAAAGTACTGGGGATTTTCAATGACAGGGATCTTGGTCATTCCAATGATGACGGCATCAGGGCCGCCTTCTGAAGACGATGGGGTATTACTCCCATTAGATATGTGGTGAAGTGGGCTGGCAGAGTCGTCATCGTTGCTGATAACTGAAGCTGGACCTGGAGTTGGGAAAAATACACACTGCTCTGTAATGTTTTAATGTCTTTATAACTCACATACGTAACATTCACCCACTTAAAATGTACAATTCACAGAGTTTTAGTATATTCACAGAGTCATACAACCATCAATATAATCTTATTTTAGGACATTTTCATCATTTCAAATAGCTGTCATTCCCCGTTCTTCCAACTCCCAGACCTAAGCATCCATAAATTTACTTTCTATCTCTATGAATTTACCTATTCTGAAAATGTCATACAAGTGGAATCATATGTGATCTTCTGACTTTTTTCATTTAGTATAATGTTTTTAGGTTCACTCACGTTGTAGCACGTGTCATTATTTTGTTCCTTTCTATTGCCAAATAATATTTCATTTTACAGATATATCACATTTTGTTGACCCATTCACCAACTGATGAACATTTGGGTTGTTTCAATGAATAACAACCCTCTTGTATGAGATTTCACGTACAAGATCTTGTGTAGACATACATTTTTTATTTTGGGGGGGGTGGACTTGCTGGGTCATATGGTAGCTCTCTGTTTAACTTTTTGAAGAACTGCCAAACTGTTTCCCAAAGTGGCAGCACCATTTTATATTCCCATCAGCACCATACGAGTGTTCCAATTTCTGTACTTCCTTCTTCTGTAATTTAATATGCAGGCTTCCTCTCTGTTCTCTGAACATCTTTAGAACACTTGCTCATTGAAACTTCCAGCATCAATCTAAGATCCTGACGTACTAGAAGCTCAAAGATCTGAGTTTCTTTCTCCATTCTTTGGACAAGACACTTACCTTCTTCTTACCTCTGAATTCACTTACATCTCTAAAATGATATCTCCTTGTTATTTTGAGACTACTGATATGAGAATGTGTTGTAAATTTAAGTGTGCTTCATGAGTATGAATTGCTATGGTATTTCTGAATGAATTTACAACCTGCGGACTAGGATTACGTTGGACTGTGCAATTACTCTGTTCCTCTCTCTGTATACTCTGTCCATAGCTGCACCATTTTGCCTACAAAATAATGGCTCAATTCCATGGTAATTTACTTGCTTTTCCTTTAGCCATAATATTATTTATTTATAGTCATTCTGTGGATGTCATTATACTAAAGCAATAACCACAGAATTTTTTCATATAACACTTTAACTTTCTAGGCCGGTCTCAAGAATGCACATGCCCATCAATATGGCCTAGCATCTTTTGTCTAAACCATTTATCCATTGACCACTAAATTCATATTGTTGCAACCAAAAGTAGATTCACAAAGAGAAAGGTCTGTATGAAAGCTTCAAAACAATTAAGATCTGGGTGGCTCATGGCGATCACTCATACATGAAGAGTAGACAAAGCTCCCTAGACATATATTCATAACATGTGTTTTTGCTATGTACTGAATGGGTGCAGGGTCCCATGGAAAGCAACCACTCGCTGGCCAGGACTGCCGGCATAAGCCAAGAGGGAGATAGGAAGGAAAGAATAATGAGGAAATGCAAAGGGAAGGCCGTGACAAGGCAGAATTGAATAGACAGCCAAGGTAAATGTGTACTAGGGAAAGGAAAGTCTGAATCACTATTTTCTGAGCAAGAGAATGTGTATTCATCCAAGCCCCAAGATACATGTTTCAGCACCTCCATCTATTCTTTATCTCTTCCCTCAGACTTAACTATTTCAATGAGATGTACCACAATTCTAAAAACAAAAGCTTTTGTGTCATACATTTTTAAACTCCCTCTGAAATATCATAGTAATCCATCTCCCAATGCAAGATCTGTTTTCCCCCTCATATGTGGATTATCACAGTATGTAGTGATAACAATTGGACATTCTCCAGCCAGCTGAATCTTAAACAAACTATGCAGGAGGCAGCCAACTGCTATTATAGGTAATTTTTTAAAGCATTCTCTCAAGGGGATGTGCATTTAAGATGCCTTTAATGATACACCCTGGCTTAATTCTGCAAACAAGTCCTCACACAGCCAATTTAGAAGCCACAGAACACTCAAAGCAAAGGCAATCCCCCCAGTTGTGCTCGTCTTGTGCCGAGCTCACTGGCATTAGCAAAGAGAAGAAATTCCGCCAAGAATAAAGACAAGTTCTTTCTAACATACTTAACCATCCCTGCTTTATGATTTGCTTCCTGGCAGGCCTGGAACACCCAGAGCCTAAATCCAGAGTTGGAAAATAGAAATGTGTTGTGCTAAGGTTTCTGCCTCTTGTCAATAAAACCTCCCTCCCACCCCGCGCTGGCTCCCTCACTCTGTTCTCAGTGCAGCTGCCCCTCTGTTGGGGTTACTCAGGTAGGCTACTGTCTGAACGTGCTAAGCAGTCAAGGCCACACATTTCTCAACAGATTCCAGGCTACACATTTACCCTCCGAAATACAGGAATTGTCAGGTTCAAATACCCCACATGCTCTCAGGAGGTCAGCAATACTTGCTCCTGGAGCCCCTGCAACGATTAGGAACATAATGATCCCAGTTGCCTTCATCTCTGATTTTTCCAGCCCAAGTTAGAATAAGACTATCAACATTCCCATAGCATTTCATCATTTCAGAGAAGGTTGATACCTAGAAAACAATGTTGAGATTCTTCCAGGAATCTGGGCTCTGGATCATTGGCCACAGACACAGCAGGGCCCTAACTTAAAGAGTCCAGTTGAGAGGCTTGCTCTTTGCTTCTCTGCCTCCACCAAAAGACACCCTTTCCTTCCCCTGGCCTATCTGATTAAAACCCCATACTCTGAGGTAACAAATCTAAAGAAAATGGGCCCTTTTTTAAGGATGGGGGCAGGGGGTGGATTTTTAAGCATAGGAGTGATATAAAGGACCAGAGGTAATTTTTCAAAAGCCTTTTCACTTTGCCAGAAGGTTGCTGTTGACAAATCTGACCAACATACAAACCTCAACCATTTATCAATTGGAATATTAATTCCAGTGCTGTTTTCTTCATTATTGATGCTCTAGATCCTGGAAGACTGATGTGGCTGGCAAGGTTGCAGGAATTCAGCCCATTTTTCTAGGAACATTTTGATCTAATGGAGCTCAGCGAAGTTGGGCAGGGGAAGAAAAGCTCTCAGCAGGGACAATGAATGTCTACATAATTTGACAGCAGCCTGTCTGTGCATGTCACACGATGTGTCATTTTGTGTCTGTGCACGTGCTTGAGGAGACACGATGAAAAGACAGACAGAAGAGTCAGGGGCACATCACAGTGTTTTAAGAATTTCATACGAGGACTTGAGAAAATGTCTTACAAAATGAATAAAAAGTTTTAAATTGCTGGGTATGTGCAATTTGCTGAATTTGGGGTAGAGTCCTAATTACTGATCTGACAAATATAAGTTATGCCTGGAAACATTTTTAGCTTATTTTTTAATATGTCTCAAGCTCAAAGAGGCATTTTTCTTTTATCAGAGCTACTGGATAATGTGCCCTGCACCTCTGACTTTACAGACCTTATTTTCCTGCCATAAGAATCAGTGGAGACCATCAGGTAAGGAATTGCATCTCTCAGGGCCAACAATGTCTTCAAGGTGACAGGAGAGATTACTGTTCTTGAGCAGCTGTGTTAAGCGTGTCGTTTGTTCTCTGTATTCTCATGCTTTAACATCTTGGGCCTTGGTGACACTGGAGGGACTGCCCCATCCAGGGTTACCCAGTTCCCACAGATAGTAAAGAATTCGCCCAAGTGTACCTTTCATATACAAACTAATTAATCCATTATCAACACTCCAAGCACATTCCTTATCAAACCATCATTCCCCAGGCACATAATCCATGTGCCTGATTACCCCAGAGCCAGGTATCAGATAATCAGGGACAGCTCCTACACCCCACGCCCACTGAAGTTCCTCAAGCCATCCAATCCTAAACCTGCTAACCCTGTCTCGCCCAGTCCTTCCCGAGGAAACCACAATAAAGGCTCTAATCCACATTTTCTCCTCACTCCCTCTGCCTCCTGATTGACCCAGGTGCTTCCCCCTGGTGCCCCCCTGGGACCTGGCATGCCCTCTTCTCTTGGGAACTGTCAATAATGAATTATCTGTTCATCAATGGCAGTAGTCTCCTGACCTTTTGGCTGCATCAGACCTGCAGAATAACAAAACCAACATTTTAAAGCAGCAGCACCTCTGATGAACTGTAGCTGAAAGAACAATGCTGAAGGGTTCTTTCTGCTGTGGCCTCAAAGGGTGAAATCCTGTGATTGAAACTTCTCAGGGACCAGTGACTCTTCGCAGGGCAAACTGGCCTGAACAATGTTTTGGTGGTTGCAGTGATTTGCTATTTAGTGGAGGAAAGACCCCCACCCCACAGCACTGTTGTGGTAAAGTTTATCACCCAACTCCTCCTGCCGCCACGATACACACACACACACACACACACACACACACACACACACACACACAGCACAAGCCAGGAAACAGGCACCTTCAAGATTGCCCAGCAGGTATCTCAAAATGACTATGATCAGCTGTGTCTGAAATCTGCCCTGCAGAGTTGCTGACAAATCTTGAGGTGGCTAAGCTTAAGGTTCCAACTTTACCACATCTCCATTTTTCCTTTGCTGGTTAAATGTTTTTCCCTTGGAATTCATGGGGCTAGTTAAGGATCAAACTGATTGATGTCAAGCTCAAAAAGGGAAATGAAACAGGGTTCCTCATATGGATGGATGAACATGTACGGGGTGGATGGCTCAGAACCGAAAGGCTCCATGACACTGATACAGCTCTCTTTCTCTGAAATTTTACCTATGGCCAACCTTGCAACCAAAAGAGATACTAACCAACAGATGCCCACAGTGGCTAGATCTTGGAAATGCACATGCAAAATGGAAGAAAGTCTGTCTTTTCACGCCTTCTAAACAATTCCTGTTCATTGTCTCTATACCCACAGAAAATACTGAACAAATTGGAGGTCCTGGAAGATTTACCTGATTTCAATCCTAGAGATGAGATACATTATCTGCACTCACTTGGTAGCTACAAGCTCTGCTTTTCAATTGTCAACACAACGGCAAGGAATGGAATGCAATCAAGCACAAATCATAGTGTCTGGATGTTCGTCTTGTTTTGAAAGAGAAATAGTCATAAACATACCACTGATTTGCCAATTCAGAGATGTATTGCATTGTGGCCAATGATAGAAAGCTAAGAACCAAGTTTTTCCAGACTAGAATATTCAGCCAACTTTGCTGTGCATTGGCCTGTAGTACAGTTGTATCTTATTTCCTTAACCTTCTTAAAAATGCATCAGTAACCTAGAACTGGATGACAGTTGACACATGCCCATAGGGTAAAAACAAGTCAACTTCAAAAATACAGAACCATAACTTAATTCAATTAGCAATGATAATGCCTTTTCTGGAAGAATTCTAGGCCTCTTTCTTCAGGAAATCAGAAACCGGGAACATGAAAAATGATTCAAGGGACAAGTGTGAAGAGGGCTAAGCAGTTTCATCTGAATTAACAGAAGCTCATTACTTATCCAAAGAAGGAGTAACTACTTACCAACACCTTGTCTTGATTTTACTTTCCCAAATCCAAACCATGAGAAATCTGAAAACCACAACAAAACATAAAATAAACTTCGAAAGAGAAGCAGAAACCAGAGGAATTCAGTACTGTCCTTAGTAAAATAACTCCAACTCCCTCAAAAAGCTCCATTGAGGAATGACACTTCCTCTCAAAACATCCAACCCTTGGATTTTTGTGTAAAGATTTATTTCTCATCCTGAGAATATGAAAATTCAAGTCAGATAAGGGACAGCAGCCCGTCTTCAAGAAAAATGACCAAAACCCAGGGTTAAAAGCTCTGAGCAGTTTTCTTCCTTCCTTGGTCTCTCTCTTTCTCCAAAGCATGGAATCTAACAGAAAAGTTGCAGAGAGAAAATACACAATGCATCTCACAAGTGCACTAAGGTTCTGAACCTCCGCCATGTAGGAAACTAAGAAGAAAAAGCAGATCTTCTCTGGAGCAGAGACAGGCAGTGAAAGAGGACCGTGAAATCCTGGGGGAGAACTGACACTTGGGCTGGATAGGGATTCAAGAAGAAAAGAAAGGAATCGGTCCTCCATGGATTCCACGACTGGACTTGCTGTGTGACGGTGGGCAGCGCACGGCAGCGCTGTGCCTCTTACAACACGAGGCTCCACTGGCACGTGAAAGGAAAGGCCTGCCAAATGTTCTGAGGCCCTCCAGGGAATAAAGCCACAATGAAATATCTATTGTTTCCTGGACCCAACTATTTTCTTCCACTAGGCCCAAAGTGAATTCTACACAATGGGGAAATCCCTGGACATGAGGCCAGTAAAGGAATGGAACCCAAGTAAGGAACTGTGTTTCTGAACTTTTTTAGATCTGTAGTGATTTTTACAGAAATTAGTATAAAAAGCTGTGTAGAAGAAGAGCCAATTTAAATGAAAGAATGTATAGAAAGCCCTTTGCACACTCAAAAATGTCTACAAAATTATTGTCATGATTACTATTTTTTCAAGTATATTTAGCCCTTCCTTCGCTGGTATTCTAGAACTTCTGAGAACTTCTGCTCTCCAAACCCTAAGCAGATTTTTACTTCTGATTGATATTCCTATGAATGCTTTCTTCCAGGTTTCAGAAGACAGGCAGGAGACGGGATGAAGGTCTGGCCTCTATCCAATGCCAAAGAAAGATTCCTTTGCACAGAAGACAGTGAATCTCATTCACGGGGCCCTGGGTCTAGCGAGGCAGGCAGGACTGTGCCTGTGAATTTCTTAACTCTAACCAATCCCTTCCAAAACAGAGTGTAATTTCCTACTGATCACTTTTTGTTTTGTATATTTGTTTGATTTATATAGTTTCGATTAAACTGTATGTTGAATTCTTAAGACTGCTTTTTCCACCTGGACATTTTTTCAAAACCATGTTTCTATCTTACAGAAAACCCACTGAAGGGCATAGCCATCCCTCACTGATGGACACAGGTCGGGTTATTTTCAATCATTAACTACAACAAACACAATTGCAGGAAACATCTTCACACATCTGAAGTGTTCCCATCCTCATTTTCAAAAATCACTTCCTCAGTGTACATCTTAGAGACAGAATCATTGGATCAAAAGGATGAATATTGTTCAGGCTCTCAACACATGGAATCAAACTGCTTTCCCACTCTACCCAGTTTATTGTCACCAGAAGTATATAAAGGGTAGGAGAGTCTTTCCGATGGGAAAGGTAAGGGTGAATCATTTCCTACATCCATCCTTGCATCGAAATGTCTCCATCTAACTGAGCAGAGACCTGGCAAATACCCACCCATGACCTGTGCCGCAGGAAACCACCTCATGGACCTGAGCTGGTGTCTGGCATGGCCTCAGCAAGGAGGGCTGCAGATTATGGGAAGAACCAGAATAAGGCAGATAACACCTGTGCGGTCATTATAATTCACCAAGTACCTCCCCCAACCCCAGCCACATCTCCCTTGGTCCTCAGCCAAACCCTGTCATATATTGTCCTCTGTTCATTGACAAAGAATTGAGACTCAGAGAGGCTGATAGACTTAGCAAAGGTCACAGCTCATAGTGATTCAGCCTTCTGATGCCAAAGCTAGGGATTACTTTTTTATTCTCTAAGAGTTGCTCTTCCAAAAAGAGCCAAAATTAGCCAAAGTTTACAACATTACAATCAGGATTCAATTTTATATATAAAAAAGAACTGTAAGCAGTCATATATTCTCATTTATTTATTCAACAGGCATAGCAGAGGGTTCAAAAAGAAGTGAGCTGTGTGGCCTGCCTTCTAAGAGTTTACAACCAAATATCAGCTACCCTGGAAGCATATCCAGGGTGTTTGGGACTCAAAGGAGAAGCACCTGTCCAATTCTAAGGGGTCGAGGGTGGGAGTCAAGGAAGAGTTCTCAGGCTTCTTGACAACGGGTTAGAATTAGCTAAGAATGGGGAAAAGCAGGGGGCATTCTTAGCGTAGTAATCCAGTCATGGCTAGCATGGTTAGCCCTGCCTCTGTCAAGGGGCTGATGTGGGAGAAAGTGAAGGGAGCTGAGAAACAAAATAAGGGCCAGGTCAAGAGTTTCCATTTTATAGGTAACTCCTCTCCACCCCCTACCCTCACCAAAGAAATCTCAGGCTAGGTAGTAACAAGATCAAGATTCGTTTTAGGAAAATCATTTGGGCTGCAGAGTACAAACAGAATTATGAGTAAGAGACTGGTTAAGGAGGCCTCTTAGAGGAAGCAAGGCATGAGAAAACTGTGGCCTGAATCAGGTTCTGGGGAGGGGAGGACAGGGAAGAGAAGGAGATGGCTGTCAGGCATATTTAGGGGGATCAACAGGACATGGGGATTGATTGCAAAATGAGGGGAGTGTGGGAAGTAAATAACAAAGGCTAGGGGTTTGGACAATGAGATGTATGGTGATGTGGCCCACAATGTCTCCAAGGAACTTAGAAGGGAAACAGGGTTAGGAGTTTAAACTGACAGCATCGGTGTGAGGCACAAATCCCAAATAAGACATCTATGTGAGGACAGGCGTTTGGACCACAGTCCACATGTCTAGTGCCCAAAGTGGGCTTGCCCAAGTTCAAGAACTCAGTTTAATGGGAGAGCAGAAGCTAGATGTGTACCTAGGACACATTTCTTGTTCAGGTACATAAGACAGCCTGTTTTGCAGGAAAATAATGAAAGGGCATCTAACTGAGGCTAAATTGTTAAGAAATTTTCTAAGTTTTCTTTAACAGTAACACAATTATTATGTAAGACAGAATACAATCTTCTTGACCGTGCCTCAGAGTACTTGGAAAATTTAATGGACCAGATTAACAAGGTCACATTGGTACATTTGCCCCCCCTCCCCCTACCCCAGAAGCTGTCCCTTGTCTGGCAGCTCTTTCATGATGGATTTAAGCAGTAGACTTTAAACCTTAACACTAAATTTCACCAGCAAAATTTTCCCACAAGGCCAAAAAGAAACAATTTCTCAATTTCCTGTGATGTTTCACACATTGGGAGTCAAGTCCTGCCAAACATTCTTTTATATTCTGTTTAATAAGAGATACTTTATTCACTGCAAAATAAAGGGCTCCTTCAAAAGTAAATGTGGCTGCAGTGAGCTTAAAGGAACTCCTTCTTTTGGAATCTAGACCAACAAGGATTCTAAATTATGAAATTAACCAATTAAATCCATCGTATGTTGAAGAAAGTTCAATCTTCCCTGACCAGAGGAGAGAAATGTATTTTTTAAAAATGGCACATTATCACATTAACAACTCTACAATGGGACTTAAACTAAATAAAATAAATGGCTATAAAGATTGCTTTTCAAAATTTTCCAAAGGAAACAGCTAGAATTTGAGGGGCTGGAAAGGAATATTTATGATGCCAGCAAGAGAATCAGAGGAAGAAGCAACAAACAGGCAATGTGGAGAAATTCAATCTTCCCAATGGGCACTGACTTGCACACACACTAAACAAGATTGTTAGAAGGGTTCTGATCTCCAGAGAATGCAATTTCTGGATTTTTTCTCTTTTAAGTTACAGAAAAATCATTTTAGTATGTCAGGAGAAAAATCAGCTTCCCTCCCTTTTAACTCTGGAGAAATTAAAATTTGCTGTGTTCTCAGATGTAATTTCTTTATATTTTAAGGCAAGACTTACCACCCTCCACCCCTCAAAAAAGCATCTCTAAAATTCTAATGGAAGCAAATGGAAAAATACGATTCACTAACAGAAATGTACTCTACTCCCAATTTCTTATGACCACACCCACTCCCTAAAGGACACATGAAAGTGGAGTTTTCAGCTGCCTTTGTTGCAGGAAAGTGTAAACTAGACAGTGCTGAGCTCAGAGCAGACACTCAACCAGTGCTTGATGGAGTAGCAATTGCCTGTTACCTCAAACAAAGAGCTAGAAAGACTGGTCATTGGAGTGGAGGTGAAATGGATGCAATGGATGCTTCACTGACAATATAAGCATCTCCCTTTCCAATTGACACACAATCAGAGTGAGTAATAGTTTGCTTCAGATGAATCCCAGTTCCTCAGCTACTGAACAGTGTAGTTTGGGGCCAAGTTTCCACTTCAATTTAATCTTAATCTTCACTTAAAGACACAACCTTTATATGTAAGTTCCATAGCCACTGACTAGGAAGTGGGCTTGCTTTAAGTTAAATTGGTTGCGGAAATGCAAAGGGTCCTGGAATCCTCCTGACCAACTTCAAACTCCAATGTAACTTATTACACTGTTTTCCAAGTAATACTAAATACCTCCAATGAAGAAAATATAAAGAAAAATATGTGCATTGTAGCTAAAACTGCTCTCTGAACTCTTTATTTTCCTCTTTTTTCTTCCCCCCAGGCTCACAGCTAGACTACAGTGACTGGCCCTGCTTGCAGTTAGTTGTGGGCATACCATTGAATTACAGCCAACAGACAGTGGGCAGAGTGATGGATACCGTTTCTGGGCCTGGCGCATCAAGACTTCCCATGCATGCTATGCCATGCTTTCTTCTTTTACTTATCCAGAACGAGGACAACATTTATATAAAACTTGGAAGTTATGACTTGAAGTTAGCAGAGCAACTCTCTGCTAATTCTCCCAGGGAGTGTATACAGTGTAGAAATGGAGTTATTCTACTGAAGTCCAAAAGAGCTGAGTGTTTTTATCCTTCAACTCGCATGCATATGCAGGAACTACTGTGTTTGAACCATTATCCACTTTGGTACTCATTTATCATGCTAGGGAGCCTATGCTAATACATATGCACAAAGAAAAAGTACGTTTTGGGGGGGCAGTCACTGTGGAAAGGAGTATGGAGGTTCCCCAAAAACCTTAAAAATAAAACTACCATATGATCTGGCAATTTCACTTCTGGTATTTACCTGAAGGAAATGAAAATAGTAACTCAAAAAGATATATGCACCCCCATGTTTACTGCAGCACTATTTACAATAGCCAAGAAAGACATGGAAGCAACCTAAGTGCCCATCAATGGATGAATGGATAAAGAAAATGTGAAATATGTTACAATGAAATATTATTCAGCCATAAAAAGAAGGAAATCTTGCTATTGGTGACAACATGGATGGATCTTCAGGGTATTATACTAGGTAAATACATCCGACAAAGACAAATACCATATCATCTCACTTATATTTGTAATCTTAAAAGAAAATAGAAAAAAAAAGCCCAAATATACAGAGAACAGATTGGTGGTTGCCAGAGGCAGGTGGGGCCAGGGGAGGGGTGAATAAAATGGGTAAAAGGGGTCAAAGGTAAAAGCTTCCAGTTGTAACATGATTAAGTCCTGCAACGTAATGTACAACATGGTGACTACAGTTAATAATACTGTACTGCATATTTGAAAGTTGCTAAGAGTGTGGATCTTAAAAAGTCTCACTATAAGAAAAAAAATTGTAACTACGTGGGGTGATGGATGATACCTACACTTATTGTGGTGATCATTTTGCAATATATACAAATATTGAATCATTAGGTTGTACACCTGAAAATATATGTAAATTGGATCTTAAAATTATTTATTTATTTATTTATTTGAGGTTTTATGAACTGACTTCATGACTTCTCAAGCCCCCATCATGAATTTGAAATTGTATATCCATGCACATTTGCATTTTCTGGAAAGTCCACAGATTTCATTAGATTTTCAAAGGTTTCTTAACCCCCAGATGTTAAGAACCACCGAAGTACATGTAAATGGTTTTGGAGACAAAGGAGTAAATGCACTGTACTGGGCAACGATACTCTGCTTCATCATGTTCCCAGTCAATGGTTGAGCCAGGTGCTGAGAACCATCCATCATCTGTCACCTCGACTTCTGCGGCAGCCTTCCAATTTGACTCCTGCCCTGTTCTTGCCTCCCCTCACCTCTCCTCCACAGAGCTGCCAGAGTAACAACTCCCAGTATAAATCAGATTACTGCATCCCCCTGCTTAACACCCTTTAAAGGTTTCTTGTTGCATTTAGCACAAACTTTTGATTATCGCTGTAGAGCCCTGCATGCCGTGGCCTCAGCCATCTCACACAGCCGCCTCACACCTCTATTTCATAAACAGCCACAGTGGCCTCTTTCCTGTTTCTGCTCACTTTGCACTTTTTCTCGCCCCTCCCCAGGATCACCTTCTTGGCTCTTCTTAGGCCTGACAGCTTCTCCTCCTTCAGGTTTCAGGTTTGCTGTCACATCCCAGAGGCCTGAGCCTCACCACTTTAACCAGAACCTCTCTCAGCCTCTCTCTTCTCACAAATATCTCATCCTTCTCACTATGTATTAGTAAATCACCTTATCTATTTGATTTATTGTGTATTGTCTGTGTCCTTTACTAGAACTTGAGCTCTGGGAAGTCAGTAACTGTCTTAGAGGAGGCTCTCCTGGAAACAGATTCTGACACAAGGATGATACAGGAAGCTGCTGAGGAAGGGATCCAAGAAACACTAAAGGGGAGTGAGCGAGTAACAGAGGGAGGAGAGGGAAGCCCCTGGTGGACACATTTTCCACTGGGTTACACAGTGGACGACTCTATGAGCTTGGGTGCATCATTCTCCCACCCGCTCAGACTTTGTTTCCCACTCTCTGAAGACAGAGGGTGAGACATGGCATTGAAGGCCTGCTCAAGCTGCAGCAGTCCACAGCACAATACTCATCATTAGGCACATAGGACTGAGCATAGATTGCCACATGGCTCCCTATAACTTTCCAGGGTATTTTGGGAATGTGAGATCATGTACAATTTAAAGACAAGCTCTCAGTCAACTGGCCTAGATTTTTTCCTGCTAAATAACACTCAGATGCTTTTGGGTCACTATATCCTTATCTAGAGAGAAGAACACATGTTCTGCAAAAGCAATTTTTAAAGGCACTACTTATTTAATACTCACTATGTGCCAAGAACTTACTAGAGATTAGATATTATTTCAATTAGGGAAAATTGGTCAGCTTCTATTGCAGCATTAAAAAAATAAAAGCAGACTGAAGCCTTAAATTCTACAGAAAAAGGTCTGAAGTCTCAAGTAGGAATAGATGAAACTAGACTTGCTTGGAAAGTGGCAAAATATCCTGATCCTATATTACAAACATCTAACTTTGAGAAAACAAAATTGCCAACTACTTCACCTTTCATGTTGAACATGTAGACTATTTCAAAGAAGATTCAGCTGGTCTACACCTCAGTCATTAACAATTAAACCGGACAAAGTGTTATTTTAAAAAATATATTGTAAATTTTAAAGGCTTTTTCTTTAACAAAGGCGGTGACAGTCTTTCCTGGGTGGGTAAAAAATGGAACCTGGAATATCAAGTAATTCATTTCTAAGCCTAGAACTTTGAGAAAGGTGGGGCAACCTCCACTTACTAATAAGAGATGACAGACGTGAAGACCCATATTGAAGCTTTGCCTTTCTACTGCACAGCCCTACTGAGAGTTCAAAATGCTTGATGAAGACTTTTTTCCGTCTGTCACAAGCTCCCTTCAGGGAAGGCAAGTAATGCCTCGATGCACACACAAAAAGTGTCTCTGTTCACACTGGCTTCACATGGTGTGAGTGACTGCTTGAACTTTGCCCCAAATTCTCTGCAGAGCAATGTCGATAAGCACGGGGAGCAAGCCTTTGGGAAGGAAACTGGATGATTCCCAGGGAATCATCTTAGAAGTGGTGTTAGTGGCCTTCAAAGAGAGCTACAAGCCCTTAGAGGCGGGCCTACACTTTGTGCCAAATTCCCACGAGCTTTTGTTTCCATGGAAAACCTAAACAATGACTCAGGCCTCCTTGACTTACTCAGACCTGCCCATTGTGCCCGGAGTCACCAAGTGAGGCCAAAAAGAAGAAAAGCTGCTTTGTCACTGTTCTTTGAATGAGATGTGTTGCCACACTGAGCGCACTTGAAAATGTCTATGCAATTTCTGCTACACATTTATGGTCACGTTCATATTTATGATTGTATTATTTACATTCATATGCATATAAAACGTGTAAATTCTTTTTTTTTAGTTCCTCTAAACTAACATTTGTTGTAGCCAATGCAAAATGTCATGGAGGCCTTTCTACTGTGGTATACTATGAAATTTTGAAGGGAGAGGAGCACGGTAAGGTTTCAAGCCCTGATTCCCACTAAAGGTTATTTTCCATCATCAATTGTATTCAAACTCTTCCCTGCGGTCTGAGAACATGGTGACCTGCTTCGTGTCATCGCTTCAGTATCTCTGTTATTCTTTTCAGTGACCCACTGTCTCGCTTCCTGTTCCACCACCCCCTCCACTCTCTTGAATCCAGCCAAGGTCAGGAAATGTGTAAGGCCAATACAGTAACCAAGATATTTATTTAATTTTATTACCGTGTGCTCTTCTGTTAAGAAGCTCCCATAAAGGAATAGGCCATAATAGGATTATATGCACTTCTAAAGCTGGGTGTGGAATAAAAATAACTGAATAAAATGACCATAAATAGAATGAAATAAAAACCCATTGTTTAAAATGCAGTGTCAGTCACACAATTTAACGATCAGACACTTTGCTTAGTATCACTTGAAGTGGCGACACACGGTCAGTGGAAGAAACCCAAACCCCTAAGATGAAACTGCATTTCTTTCTTTAGTGTTTTCCCACTAAACATCAAATATGTTCTTTAAGATCCACTGCTTTCCTGGAAACTAATCAAAATTGACTGGCTAGGTCAGTGGTTCTCAAACAGGGGCCATTTTACCTCCCAGGGGAGAACCGGCAATGCCCTGACACTTTTGGGGTTGTTGCAATGGGGGAGAATGAGTTGGAGGGTGTGTGCTACTCGCATTTAATGTTTAAAGGCCAGAGATGTTGCCAAATGGCCAGCAGTGCACAGAAATGTCCCCCAAAGAATTTAAGGCCCCGAATACCAGTGGCGTTAAGACTGAGAAACACTGTCCTAGGTCGTGGGTCAGCCGAGTGGGATCACTCTGAGAGCCTTTGATCTCTGTCAAGAAGAAACCCTAACCTGTCTTGTTCACTGCCCCTGTGGGAGTTCAGTCTTCTCTTACGTTATTCCTATGTTCTCATCGCTGCTGTTCTTGCTGCCTGTCCCCTTCTCTCTCAGTTTACCTTGCACCTCACAAGAAGGAGCTCTGATATTGTCACTTCTGTTGCTCCCAAACACCAGCAGGTGCTGTTCTGGTCCCAGAAAAGAGGGGCAATGCAGTACAAGGGCACAGAAACTGGGTTTGGACTCAAAGCACTGAGCTTCAGTCTTGGACCCACCATTTCCTGACAGCCCCTCAGTGACTTCGTCTCTCTAATGATTGTCTCTCCTCAGAGCAATAATTACTGCCCCGGCCACTTGATGGGGCTGCTTTAGGATCATGTGAGCTGATGTGTATGTGAGGCCTCTGTAAATACTCAGGTATTATATAAACATGGGGGAAAGGAAAAAATAAAGTCCCAAATGCTGTGACATTCACAACCTGACTTGACCCCAGCTTTATTACTGAATCCCTGTAACACCTGCAAGATACCAGAGAAACTCTTTGTTTGCATTCCTTAAGTAAGCATGCCTTGAATTTTCCTATTTACTCATTAATTCAGTCACCTGACACATGCTAGACAATGTGATTAATGCTGGATGTGTAATAAAGAATAGAATAAAAACATCACAGCCCCTGCCTATATGGAGCTTCTAGATTTTGTTTCTTTGTACCACTTTTTTTAACTTGAAATGAAACCTTCAAGTTCTATCTTTGATTATTAAACCCCATTTACTCAATCAAATCCACCTTAAAACTCACTCCACATGAAGCATTTATTCTCCAATCACAAACTGACATTTGGGCTGTTTGTCTCTCGTGGTAAATACCACATTCTTCACTGTATTAATTATTTACATAATCTTATATCTCCCATTAGATCTGAAATACTCTGAGTCGAAAAATCTTCTAATTCAATTCTTCACCCTCTTCCATAAACTTCTTAACTATTATAGCAGTGTCAAGGAAGGTACTTTACATATGGGAGGTACTCAACAAATATCTCAACTGCTAATTAGGTCCAACTAGAAGAATTTAAAAATATGGCATAAGGCACCCACAATAGTAGTAGAGACTGAGTTTTGAAGCACAGATAGACAACAGTAGCAACACTCATTACTGTTGACTACTGTTCTCTGTACTTCCAAGGCATACTGTCTTTTCCCGTGATAGCTTGTCTCACTCTGAATTTTAATTATCTACTTACTTGGTGTAACTTCCCCCCAAGTTCTTTATGAGCAACAAATAATTCTGTCTTGTCTCCCTGTTGTACTTCTAGCATCATGTACAGGGTCTGGTGCATTTTAGGTGCTCGATAAAGATTTATTGAATAAATAAATGAGTGCAATCCAACTTTTCACCTTTGCCTTCTCTGACGAAGAGCCAAATTGGGTAAAACATAGGTTCGTGATGGTGTTAAACACTAGACTGCTCACCTCCCCTTCCTGGCCCAGCAGGGGTTTGGGCCCCACCTCATACCCCATTACGATCATCAATCGATATTGCTTTCTTTTGCCAATGAAAAAGGAGCAGAAGTGACAGGTGTCATGCCTAGGCAGATGATTTAATGTAAGTCAGACTTAATGTAAACTGGGTTTTCTACTTCCACTTCATCCTGCCACAGAGAACCACGAAGCCTCTTGTTCAGGTGGTAGAATCATAAATTTCTGGGTTCACGAGAGGCTAAGATAAAAAGCAACGCCCTTCTAATCTGTGTTGTACATACAGCATCAAGAGAAATAATCTTTTCTGTTTTAAGGGTTATTTGTTTCTACAACATAACCTAGCCTATTCTGACTGATACAACAGTGAAGTTCCAAATGGATCTTATTAAAAGGAAGTCTTCTCTATAAAAATATGTGGCATTTATTTAATAAAAAGACTCCAATCTGTATGGTTAAGAGAGTACACACTCACATATGTACTCTCTAAAGCATACACAGATGTGTACATAAAAGCATACTAAATTAATGTTAACAATAAATGTGCAAAGTTTTTCAAAACTCATTGTAACGTATTAAGAAAAAAGAGATGTGATCTTGCAAGCCATCCCTTTAGAAGGCTATGTCATCCGTTGTATCCATTTCAAATATACAACCTCTGACTTCTGGCCAAGATGGAGGTGTAGGTAGATGCACTTTGCCTCCTTGCACAACCAAAAGACGGACAATAAATTTAAAAACAAAAATCAACCAGAATTACCAGAAAATTGAACTGTATGGAAGTCCGACAATCAAGGAGTTAAAGAAGAAACATTCATCCAGACTGGTAGGAGGGGCAAAGATGGGCAGCCAGGGAGGAGAGGACTTGTGGCAAGGCGGCAGCTGGCAGACTGGGCGGTCCCACATTTGTGTGTGGATAAAGTGGATAAGTGGGGAGAAACAACTGGGGAGCAAGACAGACCACACAACCCAGGGTCCAGTGCGGGGGAAATAAAGCCTCAAAACCTCTGACTGAAAAAACCTGTGGAGGTTGAGTGGCCAGGAGAAACTCCCAGCCTCACAAGAGAGTTTGCTGGAGAGACCCACAGGGTCCTAGACTATACACAAAACCACCTACCTGGAAATCAGCATCAAGAGGGCCCAATTTGTTTGTGGGTATCGGAGGAAGTGACTGAAAGCCAGTGGAGAGCTGAGCAGGCGGCATTGTTCCCTCTTGGATCCCTCCCCCACATATAGCACCACAGGGCAATGAAGTGGGTTGCTCCACCCTGGCAGATACCTAAGGCTCCGCCCCTGACTATGTAACAGGTGTGCCAAAGCAAAAAAATATGGCTCAAATGAAAGAACAGATCAAAGCTCCAGAAAAAATACAACTAAGCAATGAAGATACAGCCAACCTATGAGATGCAGAGTTCAAAACACTGATAATCAACAAATTGGACCCAAGGAAGCATACACCAAAGGTATATCATAATTACATTACCCAAGATTAAAAATAAGGAGAGAATCTTAAAAAGCAATAAGAAAAAAGGAGACAGTTATCTACAAAGGAGTTCCCATAAGACTATCAGCTGATTTCTCAAAAGAAACCTTGCAGGCAAGAAGGGGCCAGAAAGAAGTATTCAAAGTCATGAAAGGCAAGGATCTACATCCAAGTTGACTCTATCCAGCAAAGCTATCATTTAGAATGAAGGGCAGATAAAGTGCTTCCCAGATAAGGTCAAGTTAAAGGAGTTCATCATCACCAAGCTTTTATTATATGGAATATTAAAGGGACTTATCTGAGGAGAAGAAGATGACCAAAACTATAAATAGTAAAATGACAACAGACTCACAACTATTACCAACCAAACCTAAAAGAAACAAAAACAAAAGTGAATTAAGCAAAC